>PVKS010005556.1:0-84362 GCA_004027875.1 Aplodontia rufa | reverse complement strand
CTTTTGTAGTTTTCTGCACTTCCTCTCTGGATTCACTGCGTCACCATGTCTTACCGTCTATCACAATGTCAGAGGCGCATTTTGGTTGCTCATTAAATTTTGGCTAAACTGAAATAAATGTGCCACTCTTCTTTTTTTTTTTTTAAAGAGAGAAATAACTTTATTTAGTTTTTCACATGGCCTTAGTTGCTCCAACACTTAGTTGTGTACGTGGTGCTGGGGTTTGAACCAGGGTCCTCATGCTTGCCAGGCAAGCGCCAAAACCGCTGAGCCACCGCTCCAGCCCCAGTGTGCCACTCTTCTAAGAATTTTGACATCAGAAAAAAATATTACATTTGACTGGAAAAACGGTCTTGAATAAGCAATTTTATTGAAAATTTTTCTTCATCTAGTATCTTTTTTTTTTTTTTTTTGGTCTGGTATTTTTCACTGCACATAGTTTCCTCATTGATTTTTAACATAAATCCATTTTCTAATCCATTATTACAATAATATGGTTACCGGCTTTCCCCATGGAGAGAGTCATGGTTTTAGAGAAAGAATAGGCTTCAGGAATCCTGATTCCACCACATAAGGGACTTGGGCAAGTAACTGAACCTGACTTGGCATTAATTTCTCCACACATACCAAAGTGAGAGGGAGACTTATTTTAACAGGATTCTGATATTGCAATAAAACCACAGAGTATCTGACTCATCCTCATCAGAGGTAATAACAGATGGATGTCTTCTTCTTCAGCTGTAATTTACATATTGGTTTGTAGCTTTATAGTTATCATCCATTACACTGAGATGTAGAATGTCAGGACAAAGAAAGGACAAGAGTTTCCTGTTGCCCTTATTACATTCTGGGTGGTTTCAAGTAGGGGCTGCTGCAGATTAGGGCATACTCCAAGAGAAGCCATAATGTCAAACTGTAGAACACTACCCTGTATACAAAATACCTAAAAATTGCTATTCAGGCCATTTCTTTGGGAGAGATAAAGGGCTGTAAGTTCAGATGGGCTATTGATTTTGTTAAAAGGAGGGAAACCATTTGCTCCAGGGTAACTTTACTTGAGAAATTCTATATATAAACTGCTTCATCATTAAAGATCTATTTTTAGTCATGTCAATAGAAATAGTACATTAAAATTAGAAAGGCTAGAGAGAAAAAAATTATAGATTTGTCCATAAAATGACAGAATGTGCAGATAAGGAGAAGTGCCATTAGCACAAGTATTTGGCACGTGTCCCTGGGATCTTACATATGCCAGTGTAGTCTGCACAGGTTAGCAGTCAGGATCATTGAAATACAACCCTGACAGATATTGCTAAGCACCCATTAGACTGAAATGTATCTACACCCTATTGGTGTAGATAGGGAAAATAGGAAACAAATATAACCAAAATGTAAAATTGTATTTTTATTTACTCAAACATGATTTCTTGACACTTCCGAAGAGCTAGAAGTGAAACTCATATTGAAGAAAAGAAGAGCTGAGAGAATGACTGGCTGAAACCTGGATCAAGGTTATTGAAGTTCAAAGCATTCACTTAGCACCTTAACTCTTTTTTATATAAAAGTAAGTTTTGCATCTACAAAAATACAAAGCTGAAAGCTGACAATTACTACACATATTAAATTGAAGACCATGAAAGTTCATTATACGTACAGTTTATTGAATTTTGATATTCCTCAACAAAAAATTAGTGTCTTAAATTTCTGTTTAAAATTCTGTAGAATATTTAGAAAAGAGTAAATTAAATTGTTTTTATTGATAGCATGCTGTGGTTTGAATAGAAGATGCCCCCCAACCATAGTTCACAATTACATTCTAAGAGCTGTAATCTAGTCAGTGGATTAATCCATTTTGATGGATTAATAATTTGAAAGGACTACCAACCATACTTGGTGATAACCATTGGCATGTAGGATGGGCAGATAGGGTGTGGCTGGAGGAAGTAGATAATTTGGGATGTGCCTTTGGAGTTTATACTTTTTTCCCTGGTGCCTCACTTTATCTGTGCTTCCTAGTTGCCAAGAGCTGAGTAACTTTCTTCCACCATGTTGTTCTGCCTCACCTTTGGGCCAGAGCCATGGAGTTAACACTAAACCTGGACAAAATTTCTAAAATTGTGAGCCCCAAATAAACTTATCCTCCTCTAAGTTGCTCTTGTCAGGTATTTTGGTCATAGTGACAAATAGTTGTCTTACACATAATAACACATTGTGCAAATTTATATGTAGCAACTGGCAAAGCACACAGGGTGAATCTATAATTCCACAAGCAATATGCACTTTTAAATTTTTGAAAATATCAATGATAATTCTTTTTCTGATTCTCCGTACCTTAAGTAGCTATACTAAATTTTCAAATTATGCATCTATGAGGAGTCCTAATACAGAGCCAGAGTTAGGCCCTGGGCTGAAATTTCTTTAGGATCCGAGATCTGCAAATACGATTTTCATACCCAATAAAACAAGGAATGCATACTATATTGCCCATTTATAGTAGGCAAAATCCAGGGTCAGGACTATTCAAAGGGCAAAAATATATTTGCCTCAAATGACCTTTTCATCTTTTATTTATTTTCTTTTTTACAGTTTTTTAAGCAATTTTTGGTATGTGTCTGGTGGTTTTGTATGATTTTTACATCACTATTTTGAAATTTCCTCCCAATTTCCAAGGTAGAGACCATGACAGTCACGTCAGCTTTTATGTGCAATATTCTTTAACATACTTACTGTAGTCTTTCTAAAAGTTTCTCTTATTAATAGGCTGTAAGCCTCCAAATATTCTGTAGCTCTGTCCTTAGCTTTCAAAGTATAAAAATAATCATAAGAAGATGAATTTCATTTACACAAATTAGGGTGGAGATAGAAAAGATAAATAGTTAAGAGAACTATGGAAAATTTCCACTGCTCAAAGCTTTTTGAGGTAAATCTAACTATAGTTAAATTGTAACTAACTGGACGATGGAATTCAACTAGGTGAGTAAACTTTTCAAATTATATGTAGATTTTATTGAATTGAAAACTATTATGAATCCTGAATATCAGTAAAATCCATATAAAGTAAAAAAATAAAAATAGTCCCTCCAAAGTCAAAACACATGCCCCCCCCAAAAATGTTTGTCAAAGTAAAACAAAGAAATATGAAGAGTTCAATAGTAAAGTCAGCATGAGCTTAGAGGATAGAATATAATGAATGGCTGATAAAGGTTTGATAAAGATTCAAAGCTTGTGTTGATTATGAAAATGAAGGCTTAGCATTTCCATTATTGAACATTTTTCTGCAGCTTTCTTCAGCAGATATTAAGCTTGTAAAGAACAAAAGCTTTCAGGAATCAAGTCTTTAAGAGAAGCAATAATAGCATTTGGAAAATTTATTAAAATACAAAAGGATCAGAAGTCTTTAAAGAACTAATCTATGTGGTGATCTGCATTCTCTTTGTACAACTAAATTGAGTCCAAAGTATTAAACTGAAACTGTGGAACTGTAATTACACAACTAACTAGCCACCTGCGGTTCAGATAGTGTCAAGTGAATTGGGTCAGGTTGGAATGAAGTCAAATACTTCAATGAGGAATTAAACACTTCCTTGGCCCTGTGATTGGGCTGTTAGTGTTACTATGAAGGAGCTGACACTTTGGATAGCAAAATCTTCAAGGTTTCACACATTACTTCTTATGCTATCATTTAAAACTCTTTAAAAATACACAAGATGAAAGTGCTTAATTTGATGGAAAAACACTCAATATATGAAGGTCAAATGTATAATTCCTTCATTTTTTATGTAGATAAAGTGAGAACTACAAATCAAAATTTCCAAGTATTTCCCATAAGATACAGTGATAACAATTATAAACACTTGTGTGGTAATGATTTCTAAAATACTCATATAGTGTTTCATTTGCCCCACACAACTGCAGCAGAGGAAATTTAACACTGCAAGGACTTGCTTTTTTATGATTTTTTTTAGCTCATTAATGGTGGAACCAGAGTTTCAATATAAAATTTCTTATCTTAAATTTCTACGTTCTTGAAGTACATTGTTAACTTCATATCTATTATATTATACAAAGTTTCCACCAAAATTCAGAAACATTTTATGTTAATTTGAATTGTGAAGCATTGAATATTGTATTAGAATGAGAAATAAGAAATGAGCAGAAATTTGTTTGGTAGTACAATTTCAATAGACATTTTGAATATTTTCTTCAATGTAGGTACAAGAAACAATACAGGTTGAAGATATTTAATTATTTGTTTAATGAGGAAGATTCTTAATGTAACAGAGTAAAGAAGTCATTAACAGGGGCTGGAGAGGTGGCTCAGTTAAAATGGAGTTTGTCTGGCATGTGCGAGGATGAGGGTTCAAACCCCAGCATCATGTACACTACAAAGTGTTGGAGCAATGAGGGCCACATTAGAAAATGAAGAAAACTGATTCTTTCTCTCTTCTCTTTCTCACTCTCCTTCTGTCCCTCTCTCTTTAAAATAAAGAAAATTTAAAAAGAAGTCATTAACAACAATTTCAGCAGCCAAACCTTCTGGAAATTCAGAAGCCATTGCCTGAAACTCCATATTTGACCTATTGTCTTGTGTAGTCATTGACTTTCAAATATTATCTCTATATTGACAACCATAATAAAAATGTATAGTTTGCTAGTGCTTCTATATATGAAAATTGTATCTTTTCAATATGTATCAGTTTCTGGGCAGACAAAATAATAGTCTCCTGATTGAATCCAATAATGTAATTTCAAATGAAGTTTCTTTCTTTTTTTCTTTTTCTTTGCTGATTGCATGAACCCTTGGAGCACAGACACTTGTAAAAGTATCCAAACCCAGAGTTTGTAGGACATTGCATGGACTCAGGTAGACCAGCTAGTTTGTTATACAGAAGACTAAGTAAGACATTATTTATAGTTTAACTCTGAATTGAAAGAGAAGTTTTATTGGTGTCAAGTAGTTTGTATGGCACTAGAAATGAGTTTATCATAAGCAGCTTGGGAAATTTCAGTATTCATAATTCAGGATTGCAACTCACTGCCCCTTGAAATACAATGAATTTTTTTAGTCAATGAACACAGCTCATCCACACTTACAGAAGGTCTTTGTACTGTGTGGGAGTTCATTCTTAGAAAACATTCATTGGATCTTGCTTTTGCAGCTGAATTAGACTCTGTTCTGGAAGCAACAAATCTTAGTTTTGCTGTTGCTCTAGGGCTTTTTTATAACTTAAAAATTAATGTTTAATATGCTACAGCACATTTAAGATCTGGTATAATATGTGTTTCAGACATATGAACCAATTTTACACACAAAGAGATTAAATAAGGTTTGAGGGAATCGTGGCTACTGTAGAGATTTTGGTCCCATTGGCATAAATTGCTGAACATAAGTTAAAGAAAAGGTCCACCCATAGTACTAGCTCTCCAGAGACCATGTTATGTGCTTGGTTATTAATATTTTAACTTCTTAAAATAGCAATTTATAAACACAGACAAATATTGTCTTAGATTATTCTAAATTCAGGAGATTACTTTGAATAATAAGCAAATGCAAAACACATTTACATAAGACAATGCAGATGAATGCTTGTGGAGTAGTACTGATCTTCCCTAGGAGCCATCAGGTTTACAACAGAGAACAGCCCGTGGTGAAACAAAAGCTATTGGTGTGGGCTTTATGGGGGAAGAGCAAGGTACATGGACCAACTGAACAGATTCACAGTGAAAGCAAAAGGAGGGAGAAGCAGTAGGTAGATGAGACACAGCAGGAAAGATTTGCCAGTGTGCTAGAGCAGTTTTGGGAAATAAGAACTGATGAATTAAGAATAGATCCTAAGAAATTTTAATAGACATATAATAATGAATATGTATGTATATATGGTTGTATTTATTTAAGCTATTGAACTGTTTTTATTCAAATACTGTGCTTTGGGACCTTTTGATATCTTAGGATAAAAAAAAAAGATATAGAAAACTTGTCTTCCATATTTGGTGTCAATGACGTTTGTGACTCAAGCAGGCAACTTGATATTTAACACTCATTCCCCTTATATCTAAAATAAGCATTGCACACGATGACAGTGCCTACACCTATCATTTTCTCCATTTACCAATATCTATGATTAAATCTGTATCTAAATAAGTATAGATAGAGCATGTGTCAAGGAAAATCTTAAGCATTTGGCATTTAATTTTGCTATAATAATTGGACAGAGTAGGAATTATTATTGTCATTAAACTGAGAAGAAAAAAGACTTCAGTTACCCTGCTTAGACTAAATCACAGAGCAGATTCCAAGATTTTAACTATTTATTATGTTTTCTGAGAAAATCTCTTTTTATAAAACTCAGAGGAATATTGTAAAGTTATAAGAGGTAATAAAACAGGCATTCCATGGAAGAAGACCATTAAGTAAAATTGAAGGGCAAGTATATGTTAAGAATGCACACTTTATAGCCTAAGGGGCCTGAATGCTTCTTTTGCTAACTGTGTGACAACAGGAACACCATTTAACCTGTCCATCTTCCAGCTACCTAATCTATAAAATAGGGGTAATAACAGAACCTACATTACAGATTTGTTTCAAGTACTAAATGAAATGCTCAATAAATTATAAAAAAATTTAGAATAGTGCCAGCCATAAACTAAGTGCTACATATATATAATTATCTAGTATTCTTTCAAATTGTCCCTTGTTTTTTTCTGTCTGGTGCTAAAATTAAAACAGCATATAAAGGTCTGCTTTTCCACTTTCAACATAAATTAAATTTGAACACTTTCTGGGTTCTCTTGGTTCTATCTAAATGACCTATGCTTAATAAAAACTACATTATATTGGAATGAAATTTATTTAAAATAAAAAAATATATATTCTATTGGAACGAAGTTTATTTAAAATAAAAAAAAAGCCTATTCCTTCTAGTTGCTCGTTTAACTAGTGTCTCTCTTACTGTATCATTCTTCAGCAAGGATAAACTGCATGAGGACATGTTCCTGTATTAACCTAGAGTATTTCTCTTGCTCTCTCTGCATAGGACCGCCAGATTCAAGATCGCCATTAAACACTTCTTAAGAGTATGGACATCCCACTGTATTTCATATGTATTTCTAACCCCAAATGTTTTAAGTTGTACATTTTTTTTTGCTAGTACTAGACAGTCTCTGGTTTCTTCAAATACCTGGATGATGTGAGGAATCCAGTTCTTAGGATATCAATGCTGACTACATTTAAGTTAAAATCAAATTTTTTTTGTAATGAATCACATTTCTTTTTTTTGATAGTGACTCAATTATCTTTTTCTATTTTATTCAGAAATTCATTTGTTGATCAAACAAGCTTCTAATGAAATAATATATATTTATAAATTCTGAAAATTAGATTTACCCCCAAGAACCCCCCCCAATTATCCAACCTTATCTCTCCTCCCCCCCCCAATACATTTCTACAAATGCCTTAGGTTGTATGACATTACACCTTATCTGGATTTAAAACAAGATAATATACCTCCTTTCTCAATGTCCAGGGTCTAGCTCCAGCCTCCACAGATGAGTGAAGACATTAACTCTTGGTTCTCTGGATTATGCCGATTTTACTCAGCATAGTTTCTTCCATAGCCATCCATTTACCTTCAAAGGCTGCAATATCATTGTTTCTAATTGCTGAGTAAAACTCCATGGTATATATGTACCACAGTTTTTGGATGCATTCATCCAGTGAGGGACATCTGGGTTGTTTCCATAATTTAGCTATTGTAAATTGAGCTACTACGAACATTGATTTTGCTGTATCACTGTAATGTGCTGATTCTAAATCCCCTGGAAAAATACCCAAGAGAAGAATAGCAGGATCGTATGGTGGGCTCATCCCTAGTTTTTTGAGGATGCTCCACATGGCTTTCCAGAGGGGCTTTACCAGTCTGCAATTTCACCAACACGGTGCTAGCGTGCCTATCTCTCCACAGCCCCTCCAGCATCTATTGTCTATTTTCTTAATTTTTGCTAATCTGATTGGCAAGAGGTGATATCTTAATGTAGTTTTCATTTGCATTTCTCTGATTACTAGTGATTTAGAGCACTTTCTCATGTATTCATTGGCTTGATCAACGTCCTCTGTTGAGAAGTTTCTATTTAGTTCTTTGGCCCATTTACTGATTGTGTTGTTCGTGTTTTTGAAGTTGAGATTTTTGAAGATTTTGTAGAGTCTGGATATGAGGCCCCTGTCAGAGGAATCACAGCCCATGATTCTCTCCAAAATGTTTAGTTTGATGCCACATTCAAACATGTATGTGTCAGGTTTCCAAGCACATGCTGGTTCATTGTTTTGTTAGCCATCATCAATATATTCTCATGCTTGGGACTCAATAGAATATTTTCTACAAGCTTCTTGGACATGTACTTGAAACTTCTGTCCTGTTGCATAGGAATTGCATATTACCTAATTAGAAGTACACTGGGATGCCAGCTTTATTTCCTTCCTCAGTTTACTGAATATTGCTGTATGCCCTGCCTCTCTGCTTATTTCTCATTCATTTTGTTTAAGTTTCATGCATTCAGCAAATGTGTTTAGATCTTACTAGATGCTAGATATTAGGTACCAGGATTTCAAAAATAATACATTTAAAAAATAAATGCTTTCTATATGCATTGCCAGACAGAATTTCATAAACTGGTGAGGAGGGGGAAGGGATGCAATACAAAATAAAAAGTAATAATAGGAAACAACAAGGTGATTTTTTCCCAGATAATTTAGTGTTGTGCATTTGTCAAAATTTTATTACAATCTTGCTGCAGGGGAAAAAGACTTGTAGCAAGTCAGTAGAAAGATTAGATTTGCTTTTCTTTGGGATGTACTATAATAAAAGTGGATAGTTAGGTAATCATCATTGTACTGAGTAAAAGAAAAAAATTTAGTGAGGAATTATTAAAGAATCCCTCCCAGATTATGTATCTAGGCTACTCCCAAGATTAGGAGTTCACTGAGGAGGTGGGCAGATGAATTCTTAGAACCAGTCTTACTCCCATTAAAATTTATTTTAAAATTAAGTATATTATCTGAGGTGATTTTTTTCCCCAAAAGGATTTATAAATTATATCATGAATAAAGTTCCTGGCCTGGGACATATTTGGGTATTTGGGTCAATTTTTCTCTTTTTACGTGTATTTGTGACAAATAGAACTAAATGTCTGAATACCAGTTCACTAATTGCCTATTATGGGGAAGAAAAAAGGGTCAATACATCTCTGTCAAAAACCATTGCTTAGACAAAACATGCTGTCAGTAGTAGAAAAGGAAAACTTTCCATCATTTGAATCCTTGATAAACTGAAACTAATGATGTGGCCAGTAGTTTGATGCTTAAACCTATGTGATGACTCTGGCCCAGCTGACAATTGAAAATGCATTTGGAGGAAAGCAGCTCTTTAAAGAAAAAAAAAAAAGAGGAGAAAGAGAGAGAGAGAGAATAATCAATTTTGAGTTTTTCACTTGGTCTTCGTTGCTCTGATGCTCAGTTGTGTACGTGGTGCTGGGGTTTGAACCTGTGCGCTTGTGCATGCCGGGTAAGCTCCCTAACCGCGCAGCCACTGCTCCAGCCCAGGAAAGCAGCTTTGATGCTGCTCACCACCAGGTCTGAGCCCTTTCAGAGTCCTTCCTCTCTTTTAGCACAGATAAGGACATTCACAGAGGAGGATCTTTATAAGCATGTATGTAAAAAAGAGATGTTAAAAATTACTGTAAGGAAAGAAGTGAAAGAAGGAAATAGAAGACCAGCGGCTCAGGTTTATTTGGGAGAAATCTGCAGAGGGGGTCCCAGTGCAGTCTGGGACCCACCTGTGGCTTACAGTTTGGGATAGATAGAGAGGAAATGAGGGGGTCCTGCTGGGTTCTGACCCGAGGGACGGGCTGGGGATGAGAAAACCACAGGCTGGAGACCCGAAACGGTCTTTCTTTGTCCAAACTTTACTTCTCCTTTTTGTGTATCCATACTTCACTTCTCTCTTTCAAGGCAACATTCATTTGTGCTGCTAGGACAAAATGCCTAACATTAAGTAATCTCAAACAAGTCAAGGCAACGCTACAAGACTCTATTTCAGAACAAACATACACAGCAATTTCTCACAGTTCTGAAGGCTGGGAAGCTCAGGAGCAAAGCACAGTCAGGTTCGGCTGCTAACAAGAGCTCACCTTCCAAAGGAGGAGGGACACCGTGTCCAGCAGCAAAGTACAAGAGCTCTCTCCCAAAGGAAGAGCTCTCTCCCGAAGGAGCAGGGAACATCACAGCCAGCAGAAAGTGCAAGAGCTCCTTAGTGCTGGCTGGAGCCTCTTTTTAAAGGCCTTTGCCCCGCCCCCTCGTTAGCTCATTCATTGCCACACCTGTATTTCGGAGGCACACGTTTGGCCAATAGCAATGAAAAGCCTCTACGTGCGCCTTTGGAAGGCTCTGGAATAATTGGCAGGTGATACCAATTCCAAACATCTGAAGCCCGTGTCCACACCCTGTTTTTCAAGCCTAACAAGGCACAATCTAGCAGCCTTTCCAGAAGGAGCTTATGCAAACAGCAACAAGATCCAGGGCAGCTGATAAAGCAAAGGTCAGGGGAGAAGGTCAAGGTGAGAGTTTTCTGGTTAAAGTGGGAGTTTTTGGTAGGGTGAGAATTTTCTGATAAGGCCCACCTGTCAGTAGATTTGGAAACAAAGTAGGGGGTTTGCTATCTGGGTCACATAAGTGGTTTCTGGTGATTTTCCGCATCTATCACTCCAGATTGTAAAGGGATATAATGAGTTGGGTTGATGACATCAAGTTCTTATCCAGTTAGTGCGTAAATAGACATAAGTATTAATTCTGCCTAGGAAGACGCTTTCCCTGGTTATAACTGAAGCAGGTAGAGAGGTGATAGGAGATAGCTTGTTTAGTTGGGCAGGGTCCTGTAGGGAAATTTTAACGGGAGTGTGGTAAGTAGTCACAGTGAGCTTGGAGATATTGGTTTGGATGTTCCTGCCAAGAACAGGAGTTGGTCATCTACACATGAGTAGTGCCTTCCATTCAGGCAGCCAAAAACAAAATGGTTTTAGCTTAGAGTATTAGTCTGGGGTGGTGGGAACCTTTTCTCCGAGGTCTCCATTTCTATCTGCCTACAGATAATCTATCTCCTGCCTCAATTCCACCTTCTGAAAAGATTCTTGACTCTTAATTAGTCTAATGTGATTATTCCACAATATATACACGTTTTGAAATACACATTGTATCCCAGAACGTATACAATTATCACTATGAAGTAAAAGAAATATAGATAGGAAATAAAAACTAAAGCTACTCAGTGAAAAAGAAAATAAACATCTCTTCCCATGAGGCACGTATCTGAAACCTTTATAACAAAAGACAAATTAACAAGTAAAAAACATAACAAAGTTATTTATGTATGTGTCACAAGATTTTTTAGAAGTGGAGATCAAAGGAAAGAGTGAAATTTTTGTCTTTGAGCTCAGATTTGATGAAGATAAGACAGTCATAGAAAAGATAACTGGACAGAGGGGTGTGTTCTAATGGTAAGAGTTGGGTAAACACAGCTGAGTCTGTTTGTATTTGACTCTGTGTCTTTGGCTCCTCTCTCTCAGTTTAGGTAAGGCAACATCTGAATGAAGATCTCTATGACCTTCTTCAATGAAAAGTCATAAAGTTTTTCTAAAGGTAAGAAGAACTAGGGTAATGGGGTGCTATGGGACTTGAGGACACATTCATTTGGGAAACTTCTTCAATCATACCCATTCATAACTACCTTGTTAAGTATGGGTTACAACGTAGCCACTAGTCATTAAGGGTTTCAAAGGTTCAGTCAAGGTATACAGACCCCTACTACACACACACAGATAGAATTCAGAAATAATGGTATTAATTGCTCTACTTGCCTACCATTAGGTGGCCGGCTTCTGTTATTGTACTTCTACCACCAGAGGGTGCTTTCCAGCTGGTTTATAAGGTGGGAGACTTCCTGAGCACAGCTTGATCATAAGTGGTATACCACACAGGTAAAAGCAATTGGGAAATTCTGTTTCTCTCTCAAAGATCTGAAATGGAAATACAAGTTGAATTTTTCACTTATCAGTAGGCAGATGTAACAAGAGACAAAAAGAAAGAAAAGCAAATAATCAAAATGCAAATCAATCTTATTAATAAACACAGCACAAACAGGGCCCATATCCTGGTCTACTCTTACTAGAGCTCGACCATGTGCTGATTTTTTGCTGAGACCAAAGAGAATATGGTTGTTCATATTTTCCTGAGTGAATGTGCATGTATATCCTTTAAATTAAATTTCCATTAAATAAGGCAATTGAATAAGTTTTGGTATGAGATTATGCACATTCAGGCTTATATAACTTTAAAACTTCCATGCTTTCTTCTACATCTTTCACTTGTAGACCAAATCTATAGTTTTAATAGGAGTTCATCAGCTTTATTATTTGTTGGTTTGATTATCAGGGTAATTGAACTGTTGAACCACCCCCTGGTTACAAATGACTTGTCTGTTTTGTCCTTATATTAGATAAATTATTTGAGCAACATGGCATTTACCACACACCCATGTGTCTGGTCAGTAAGATTTAGTCATGATCATTTCTAAATCCATGTGATGTTGTGTCCTTGAGTGCCAACTTTTATTAAAGTGTTCATAGCAATAGTCAGAGGTAGTTTACATTATTAAGTGCCTATGAAAATAAACTTCTACACATGAAAAGCTAATGCAAGTACAAAATTAAGGAGGTCAGCATGACTATATGCTGAGCCAGAATTGGTACTACAGTTATTCCATCATCGCAGACTTTGAGCATTTCTGTTTTGTGAGAACTCTTCACACATGGCGTTTTGTCTTTAACGGAACCATCTTTTAGAAATTAGCTCCAGGGGGCACAGAATCAAAAAGAAATTCTTCTGCAATGTAACTGAGACACACTGTTTAGTGTGGATGGTAAAAAGAACATTACCTATATGAATTGGTGTGAGGATTGTGAGACTTATTCAAAATACTGTAGAAAGTATTTTATGTTCTTAATTTTCACCATTATTAAGACTGGTGAATGTTGGTTTTAGGGTTTGCTTCTCATTGACCTAAGGTAGAATTCAAGAGTAGGAAAACAAATTCCAGAGAAGAAAAAGAAAGGAAGCATTTAACATAGATTGTTACTATCATTTGTTCCCTCTTCCAGCTAGCAGATGAATAATAGCTCTCAATCATTCCCCCTCCTGTTCCACTAAACAGTGACCTCTGTAACCTGAAAGAAAATTAGTAGTGTGCAGGAAAAAGCATTTTTTAATGATCCAGAAAAAAAGGTTAATTATCTTAACAACTAGAAACTGTTCATTTCTTTCTCCAACCCGTCTAATTCCCTTTGCAGCTGTACCTTATTTGTCAGATATTTACATCTCAAGTGATTCTTGTTTCTTTTCTAAAATCACTCACCTTTACCTGGCTTAGACTTTGGCAGATTTTTCATTTATTTTATGACATAAAATAAAATACATGATATTTCAAGGTATGTTGTTCTTTTCATATTTACCTTAACTATGAGTATAAATTTAAAGCTGTCTATAAAATTATGTTTCCTTTATGTTTCATATAATGAATCCAACCTATTCAATGGATAAAATGACATCAGTTTTAATAAGAAACCATACATTTTATTTTCTATACTCAATTGTTTATTTATCCCAATTGTTCTTTTTTAAAAAATCTTGATTTTTGTCGATTTTTTTTAACATTATGGGAGGTCCTCATAGCAATAGTTTAAAAAAAAGGAAACATTTAAGCTATGTATGTATATCAACAAATATGGTTTAGGCAGTTTTACCAGAAAAGTGTTTCAGTATCTGTCTCCATATGAAAACCAAATCTGCTTTTCAACTGCCAAGAAGTGACCACGACTTTTTGTTTCTGTATTCCTTTTGGCTTGGAATTTTTAACTCTGTTTCTCCTTTGTTTTACATTTCCATTTTTCTCTTCTCAAGGGCATTTGCTACACAAATTTCTTTTAACTAAGCATTACTGTGTTTGACTGGATTCAGTTTCCCTGACAAAGATTATTTCTATATTGTTGGGATTCCCCAACATGAGGCCCAGCTGGCTTATAGAAGAATTGGTGGTAAACAACTCTAAGGGGTCCAGCTGGCTTGAAATTAGCAAATTGCCTCATTGCATGACTAAGCTATTTGGTCACTCATTTGTACAATTGGATAAATGTGTTTGCACTGTACCCCTATTGGTTGTTGTAATGGATAAATAGAGTAGTGACTAGTCAGATAGAGCAAGCAAGCAAGCATCCCTGTCCAGAAGGAAGAAAGCACGGAAGCCTAGAGTCAGAGAAGCAGCAGCAGCAGAGACGGCGGAGAGATCAGCAGCGGTAGAAGATGCAGGCAGTAAGAGCCTCGGCTGCAGAAATAGGGACTCTGGTATGGCAATAGAAACAAGGACTCTAAATGTGAATAGCCTTGACTCAAAGAGAGGGAAGGTGGGAAGTGCCTGGAGGCCTTTAGCCGCGGTAAAGGGAGAAATAAAGTGCTTGGAGAACTTAAGACCAGTGGGTCTAGTTTAATCTCAGGCAAACGCCAAATGAGAGACTTGTCTGGTCCCTGCCGGCCAGGACCGGACACTATAACACATTGAAAAGTATGTATTAAAAAGTGAGACTGTGGATTTTTAAACTCTGTGTTCTCCGCAATGTTGACCATCTAATGTTCATAGACTTATAATAATCAACATGTTGGCAATATGAGAGCAAAGTTCTTAAAATTGATTTCATCTTTCAATTTTCATTTAATATCCACTATCAGTCAATGAAGTGATCAAATTATCAGCATCAATTATTATTCCTAAATATATAGAGCTCAAATCAGGTTATAACACTGTAATAGAAATCAAGGGTATATATTGGTATGATATTGATAACTTTTTGGGGGGAACTTATAGTAAACTTGAGGCTATTGGGTATGTTGATAAACGTATAAATAAATATGAGATAATGTGATGCAGAACAGAAATGCATTTTATGAGAGTTTAGAGGTAGTAGAATTTGGGGAGAAGAAGCTCCATGAGTCTACTCTATTCTGTACTAACAGAGGCACTGATTCTCTCGTTCCAGATTATAATTTTTGTGGTCATTTATATCATAAACAGTATGGAAGGTAAATAGGATATATCCCTCAAAACAAAGGGCAGGTTTCTGAGCTACCCAGTGTGCTAAAGATAATGTTTCCCTTTAGGCAAATATTAGGAAGATTTGCTTGCAATCATTACAGAAGGTTAGGATTTTCCTTGCTCTGTGTTCCTGAGCTGTGATGCAAACTCACAGGGTACAAAGCCTCAACATGAACCCCTTCATTTCATCCCATAGGATTTGGGTAACAAAAGAACTGGCCAATTTGAAACACGTACTGTTTTCTGTGCCATGAGTAATGAAATCCTATGTCTCTAACCCGGGAGTCTTGTGTTCATTGCAAGCACCTGTGAAATTGTGGCAGACTCACTTTTGGCTTGCAAGTAGGAAAAAATTCGATTCAGGACTTTCACAGTTCCTTACAGAGGTTTATTTTAGAGGAAAGAATCTGAACGTCTTTATGATATATTTATAAGTAAATCCTGCATAGGTTTGGCACATTCCTGGTCATAGATAACTTTCAATTACCTAGAATGTAGGACTCAGTCAAATCCTATGTAACAAATCAGTAGAAACAGTATTGGTAAAAGTTGTAATTAGTTAATTTTTCCTGTGAGGGTGAACATAATATGCTACACACATGTAAAAGAAAGGGGGTTGGAAAGGTTGGGTAATTTAAAAAATATAAACTTGATTTCAAGTATAACCCATGATGACAAATCTCTGAATTTTTGCTCAAAACTTTTTAGAGATGGTAATTTTTCAGTTGGAAATCCTTATTGTAAATTAGATTATTTCTCCATACATTTATTCTCCAATTGAAGTTTTGGCAAGCAGTGTTAGATATCATCATAGCTTTGAAATTATGGCAGCTACTACTGAAGAGGGCTGCCTATTAAGAGATTTAATCATGGGAATGCTTATGTTCAATAAAAGTTATCAAAGGACATTATCATAATGAGGAACTTCAGTGCTGCTCAAGTACAGCACCTTATGCATTATGCGGAGTTATTTTTGAACTACAATGCAACACTAAATTAGGTTCCTCTTTCGTTAAAAAAATTTAAAGCATAATCAGTTACTATTCTCTGCTTGTTTCTAATTTCTACAATGCTGCCTTGATTTTGTAAACCTACAGAAATCATGTCTTTTCTCTGCTTTTTTTTTCCTTCTTGTTTTAATGTCACCTTACATCAGTTTCACTTTTCTTCCCCCTAGGGCTCACTTATGAAACCAACTGGCATTGGTAATGATTCTTCATGGTGGAACCCAGCAAATGCTATTGTCGTTTTTCTCAAGCCAGACTAGTCTTGCAAACACGCTGCCTCCATTTAGTGAAAATAAAAGGGGTAGAACAGAATGAGGAGATCATGCATATCTTAAAATAACAACAGCCATATGACAGTTTCAGGCCTGTGCTTGGAGAGCATTTGCATATATCCCATTAAGCCTGCCTGAGCTCTACTTTCAAATTTTGATGTTGCCAGTCAATTTGTAGAGGTCAATAATATCTTTTTCTAAATGCAAGTTTTCTTATAATTGCACCTCAATAACTGACAACTTGGCCCTTACAGAAAGACAAGAAAGACAAGTGTTTGTTGCAGGAAAACATCAATATATGGTATTTTGTAGACAGGACTACTCTGGAAAGGCTCTGCTATTTTTGGACCATTAGCATCAAGACAAGGTTTCAAATGAAAAATTCAATTAGAGTGGAGTTGACTAAGTGAACTAAAATAGTGTGCATTAGGAGCAATGTACAAGCATGGAGTTCATTAAATGGCAGTATCAATGTGATCACCTTTCAGTAACACAATCAATTTGCTGGTCTTTGAATAGTAGTGGTGGTCAGACTAAATTAGATTTAATGCACATTGACCAAGTGGTTTACAGTATCTAGATTTACAGTATCTCAGAATAAAGAGTAATGACTTTCAAGCATTCCTGGAGTAGAGAGAAGAATAAATCATAAAATAGGCCAAGGAAGGTGAGAAAACATGACTTTTGTTTGCTGCTAAGTTTTACAGGGTTTCTGTTCCTAAAGTCTACAAAAACATCAGACTAATCTGAACCCAGTGAACCCCACAGACTCTCCAGACTTACGTGCTACACTGGTAAATTGGTATGCCATTTACACTCCCATAAGAGACACTAACATTTGTATTGCTGAATTCCTACTGCAAGGTGCTATGCAAGCAGCCCTATTATTGCATGCTGAAAATAGTCATCATAGCTTAACAAGGAAAGCTTGAAGATTCAAACATGGAACAAACAAAACAGTGTAAATATATTACAAGTGCATTCAAATCTTCCATCTTTCAACTCTTTCCCTAATGTATAACATATGAATAAAAGAACAACAGTAAGAATTTTGTCTGGATGGTGGCTACACATGTCATATTCAAATATACCTTTTCAGTATACATTTTTCCCCCAGAGAGAGCTTGTCAATTTGCATGAGTTTCCAATAATCATCACAGCCGTGGCCTGTATTCCTACTTGCACGCCAAATGTCTAGCTCTTTGATGATTTGAATAGAAAAATTTAGAAGACCAGGAGAAATCTGATATGTTTATGTTCAAACTGATCTTTAGGAGAAATCAGCTTTCTGTATTTCAACAGCAATTGGTATTATTCAGAGTCAAAAAGGTTATATACCAGAAATTCTAAACTGCAATAAATGGAACACTTGCTTTAAAATAAAATACCACCTCTAATGGAGAATGCTTTTTAAAAATACCAGTGTTTTACATATGTTTTTTAAAGCTCCTTTAAATTACAATTCCAGCCATAATTGACTGCTATTCTGCTAGATGATACTAGGGGGTGCTATAACCTTACAGCAGAGTGAGACCTGGACCCAGGAATGGAAAGCGAGATGTTTAATCAGCCTCCTGTCAGAGCAGGTAGGATGTACATGTGTTTGGATGTGCACACCTGCATAAGTTTCTAAACACCCTGGTAAAGTCCGAGAAAGAAAAAAATTTGAGTAAGAATATTTGCAAATGTTGATTTTTATATAAAATGTGCTCACATTTTAAATCATTCTAATTTTTTATATCAATTAGGTTTCACATTTTAGTAAGATTTTTTTTCCACATTTTAACATGGAGAATTCTAGAGAATGATTGAAGCTTGCTAGACAGTTAGGTGTGCTAATTAAGAATTCTATTATGTAATTTAAAAATATTAATCTAGTTGGATTTTAAGTCAACATAAGACTATCATATTTTAGAAAATTGCAGAAAACAATTCTGATATTTGATTTTCTAGTTTTTTTCACAGTACGAAATTAAATATTTTTAGTAAAAAAAAAAGATTCTAGTGTTAGAAAACATTGTAACTAAAATGGAGCCACTATGGTTGCTTTTACCTCTCTTGATTTCATTTAGAAATCTTAATATTTTACTGCATCACTTACCTATTAGGACTTGCCTTCTTTGCCTAGTAACTAAAGAAGAACTATTCAAGGATAATGTATATAATGTAATTTCTTCAAATATAAGGTATTTTGTAAGATTTAGATTCAGAGTTCAATAAAATGTCATGCAGATTTTTTTTTTAACCACAGCCATGAAGTTTCCAGACATGATAATTTTTTAAGGGAATTCTTAATAAAGCAGTCACCCCCTTGTTTTATCCTCTACATTCTCCAACAATTAAAGATAATTTCCTGAAACAAAAAAATGGGTGAACAATGACATATTTGTGAATTTCTTAAATTAGTTTAAGGAAAAAAAAAGTTAAACCTCTGCAGGGCCCAGACCCCGTGAATATGGAATGAGGAAATCAATTCCTATCCATAGGAAATTTATTCTAATTTTACCCTTATACAGAATATGGAATATGAACCCCAAATATGTTTAATTTCAGAAACCTCAAGAAAAACATTTCCTCAGTTCCTTTTTTAGGCCATTAAATGTAACTCTGTCCTAAAACTCTTTCCAAAACAAAGATGTGGACTGGCTCTTGTCTGAAAAGTGAATGTATTGCTTCTGAGGGACATTTTAAAAAAATTTTTTTGGTGTATAAGTAATTTTTTAAATTAATGATTGGTTTCTCTTAAGCTCAGAATCTCAGAGGTAATTGTTCAATGAATTAATTTAGTAAATAGCTAAAGAGAACCTAAATGTATCAGTCACTGGGCATCCATTATAAAGATGACTTGGTCTTTGTTATAATGAAGCACTAGAGGAAATGCAGAATTAGAGAGAAATTGACAATATTTTAATAAATGAAACGGTCTAAATGGACGATGTCAAGATAATTAAAGGACCTGTATTTCTTATCATGAGGATCCCCTCATCAGAAAAAGAAACAACATTTGTGTGAAGCGCAACAGATGGAACCACCTTAAATGAACTTTAAATTCTTGATTTAGTTAAGAGGTGCCATTAGATTTTGGTTTCTGCAGAACCTCAGTGCTGAGTAAATATATTTTGATTTGATTTAAATAATTTATCCTCCAATCAACATTGTGCACAGATAAGGACATCAATAAAATAGTTTTACAGTGATTATTTGTAACTGAAATAATACTATGAGATTATGTTTTCCTGTTAAAATAAGCAGTTAAAATCTCAAACATGTAAACCCCTAAAGAATCTAGATCATCTTAAAACTTGCTTTTCTTAATCATAAGTGCCCTTTCTAAAACATATCATTATTTTGTATGGGGTTTGTGAATAGGTGTGTATATTTATTGAGCTCTGCGTGTGAAATTGATTTAGGAAGTCAGTGAGGGCACCTTTCTCCTGTGCAGTCACTCCAGTTAGTCAGCCCTTGCCAGTCAGAATGTGCTGGATGAGTTCAGGAACTGAACTCTGACCCTTATTGGGAGACAATGCCCCTTGTCAAAATATCTCAAAGATTCCCATTATTCTTTAATTTAAAATGTACTTGAAATTATTTATAATTTTTGCCTTAGGTAATGAAAACTTCCTTTCCAATTTATAAGTTAATAGTGAAATGATGTGTATTACAAATAGCCACTCATATAAAATTACTGATTCAGATAATATTAGTATTATTGTCAGAAAGAAGTAGTTGCCACTCAGTTATTACCAAAATTACCAAATTCCTCTAATTGATATGATTTATTTATAACATTGAGAGTCTTGGAGTGGGGCTAGAGCAGTGGCTCAGTGGTTACAGCACTTCCCTGGTAATCACAAGGGTGCAAGTTAGAACCCCAGAGCACATACACAACGAAGTATCAGAGCAACGAAAGCTATGTAAAAAGCTGAATAAAATTGAGTCTCTCTCTCTCTCTCACTATCCCTCTCTAAAAAAAAAAACACCTGTATAAAAATAAGTCTTCCCTTTGATACTTACTAAATAATGTTTAAAAGTAAAATAATAATAAATATATTGTTTTTAAAAAGTCTTGGAGAAAACAGTCACCTGTGTTAGAAAAAAACTTGCTATATTTTTATATAATGAATTTTTTTCTAGAAACACATACAAACTCTGTATCTAATATACAAGACCTCTGAAAGAAATTAACACATACACAAACAGAAGCTCAGCACTACCATGTAATTAACTGATTCCTCAAAAATAACTGGATATTTGAATATTTTGGTCTCATGTCAGTGCTGCCTTCTGCTGCATTTTATTATATTATAATGAAATAAACCAAAATAGTGAAATCCCACACCAGAAACGTACCTGAGAGCCCCCAAAGATGTCTCTAAGATAGTTGCCCCATAGAGTAGTTATGCCTAATTCAAGTAGACAAGTTTAATCAATGGGAAAATTATTAAATGTCAGCAAAAATATGTTAAAAATTATTCCAAAACATTGTATATGCTGAATCCACTTCTGTTCAGGTTATTATTTTCCTAAGAGGTGAAGATCAACTAACACTGACATTGACATCTTTATCTAAAACCATTATGCTGCACTTAATAGCAAAATCAACATTGTTTCTTATTTCACAGAATTTATCAGATATTAGAATGCTTTTAGCACTATGTCTGGGTGACCTGATTATGACAGATTTATTTTCCTTATAAATTGCTTCTAAAGATAAATATAAGCCATTTAGGAAGATTTATTCTTTTCAAAATCAAAAACCCTACCTCCAAGAAAAAGCGTGCAGTTGAAACAAAAGCTATATTTAAATGTTCATCATTCAACAAAGGACACTACAAAGTTACTCGCTATATATTCAGAAAACACAGAACTCTATCAAGAAATTATTTATGAGGAACGGGAAGGTTAAGATAGAAAGAATGCATAAAACTTACAAATTAAACCTCAGGAACACAGTTCAAGGAGGGATTGAAACAACATGGTACCTGTTTCCGCGTAAAGTGTATGATGTGCCCATCATAACTTACACATGACTTCAGGGTTTAATTTGCTATTTCACTACCAAACAATGGTCAAACTGAAATATGCTTGAAACATACTGGTTTTTGTCATGATGCCTGTTGGTACTTCTTCATAAATATATTAATTATGTCACCCCCTTAATTCAACATTCTTTCTTTCACCCTTTCTTCCTACCACGTCCAAGAGCATGTTTTAAAAACTCTTGAAGTGTTTATTGATATTCAACAGTATGGCATCAGTGGTACTGTATACAGTATTTCCTGCAAGCACAATTCTATATGGAGCCAGAGACACTGGACAATATGAGAGTTATGTTCCTTGGAGGTGTTCATGCAAAGTAATTGTGGTCTTATGGGGAAGTCCTGATAGTTGTAGCACCTAGTAGTTCCTAGATCAAGGCTAATCAAATATGTCTAATTCTACCCAAGAGGAGTCAGGTTTTTCCTATAATGAGTTCCTCCTGTTTATTTTAACTTATAATAATATCTTCTTATCAGTTTACATTTGGTAAATTTCATATCAGGAGCAAAATTGTGATCTCTTTACATATTCATTGGCTAGCTCCTAGGTGAGAGGTCCTTGTCTTGTGCTACATGGTGGTTAGATAATCTTTGCATTCTCATATGCTCTACAATTCCCTGTTAGAATAACCCAGCTAGTTTCAGTACTACCAAATGTTCTGAAAAATAATGAGAAAGTCAAATTTCAAGGCAGGAGGATTTGAGGTGAGGTTAAAAAATAAAAAAGATTTGCTGTAATTATTCTTCATCTTGGCTTTCCAACTCCCTACTCTTACATAGGAAATATTCCACAGATTCAGGATGCTTATTGAAATCACAATGCAACAATATTTATTCTATAATTATTCTAGATTACTCATAGATAACTAAACTAAGATCTATGACCTTTTCAAAGAAATAGATGACACTAAAAATGGGGAAAATAAAAACAACAGCAAGTGCTTTCTCAAAGCTCTTTCTCTTTAAAGATTAAATAGAAATCACCAGGAATGTTAAATATTCTTCTAAGAAAATACAGTGTCCTGAAGAGGGTAAAAAAATTATAATTGAATTAAATTTGCCTCAAGTGAGAGAAGAACACTAATATGTATGTAATCAACATACACAATTTCCAGTTAAAGACACATAAACTAAATGGTCAAAAAGCTCTTCCCTTTGAACAGTTCACAGACCAGCATTCAGAATTTGGCCATGGGTAGTAGCAGGCTTCTTGGGTATGCAAACCATGTAGCGACAGAGCTCAGTGTTTGGTTTAATGCTCCTGTAAACATGCTGAAATTCTTAATAATTTAATGACAATAGCCTCACATTTTCATTTTGTACTAGGCCCTACAATTTATGTAGGCAGTCCTCAATATAGTTTGTGATGGAAATTCATTTGCATCAGCTTTGGTTCTTGAATGCTTGGAAAACAAGAAAATTCCACTCTCAGCAAAGGAGGAGACTTGAAGCAATATATTTAATAACTAAGTATGACTGGCATTGTTTAGACAGCAAACAAAGAGATAAGAGAGACCTCTGGCCATTTTCTGTCTTTTAGCTTCCTGAATTACTTTCTTATTCAATTGAAATAATCAGAATGATGTTTGGCTACAAGAAAGTCTTTCCTCTTTGATAGATTCACAAATAACCTTCCCCTTGCTACTTAGATTTTATGTTTGGGTAATTTCCTCTGCTTTCTATGAAAATAGGTGAAATTTCAGAAGTTAGGAATCCAACAATTCCATTTTGGTGGCCTTTCATCCATGAATATTTAATAACCTTTTAGGCATGTTGTCCTGGAAGAACAATCTTTCAGCTTAGATTTCCTTTGGGGAACTGAAAACAACGTGTTTATTTTTGTGTTTTTTGGTACCAGGAATTAAATCCAGGATCCTTTATCCACTGAACCACATCCCCAGTCCTTTTTATTTTTTATTTTGAGACAGAGTCTCACTAAGTTTCTTAGGGCTTTGTTAAGTTGCTGAGGCTGGCTTTAAATTTGTGATGCTCTACCCTCAGCTTCCTGAGCTGCTGGGACTACATGCTTTTGCCACCAAGGTCAGCAAAGCAAAACTATGTGATTTTGGGCATGTTTCTTACATAATCTATCCCAAGAATTGCACCATTATTAAAATAGTAATAATAGTAGTTTATAGTTTATATCTGATTTTTATTGTAACACTTAAATGAGATAATGCACATTAAATGTTGAACACATTCCTGGCATATGTTATCAATGTATTTAACCATTTTTTCTTTCATTAAGTTCAACTCCAGTGGGGGTCACATGTACAACTTTATATTATCTGTGAGAGATATATATCAGAAAATCTTGAAGTGCTGCATTGATAATTATCAATCAGAATTTTTTTATACTACGAACATTATATAAGTGTTGCTCTATATTGACTTTTCTTCCTATTTTAAAGGTATTTTAAATAATTGAAAATTTTAAAGTAACTATTTCACATGAACAAAACTTTTCCTAATGCTTTCTCTTTTTTCAGAGTTCCACATTTTTTCATTTGCTTTTTCAAATAAAATATGTAAAATGAAGCTAAAAGATAAAAAGGTATGCTTAATATTTTTATATTCATAGCTTGAAACTAAATATAGTACTAGCTTCCATATATTATATCAATCTACTGGTTATTTCTATGAATCATAAAAATACCATTTCACAAATTTTACTTTAGATTACAAAGAACTGATAATATTTTTCTTGCAAAATGAGATTTATATCCAGTCTTCGGAGCAAATGAATATGGAAAATAGTGCAGTAGAATATGGCTGGCAGAGATTCATGAAAAGAAGCTATGCATTTTTTTCTCAGGGCCCAAAAGGGGAAATGTTAACAAGGAACTATAAGGTAGCAGAGAAATCCTAATGAAGTTCATTTCCCACCAGTCAAAGAGATGAACATTTTAGGAGACACAGCAATCGATCAGTAGGCTTATTAAATATTAACACATCTTTCTCACTTTCTTCATTAGAGTTTTTGCAAAGTAACTAAGAATGTGACTGTGCCAAAGATTGAACTCCTTCAAGGACCAAGACAGACATCAGCAGTCATGGCTGATATTTAATTATAAAATATGATGCTTCATCTCAGAAATACCAGCAATGTCACTGGCAGAGTGCCTCAAAGAGTAACCATGATAATTACTACGTTTTCTCAACTTTCCTACACACACACACACACACACACACACACACACACAATCTTTCATCAGAGTAGTAGTTACTTTTAAAGATAAATACTTGGCAGATCAGAAGTATACTATTTAATAAAGTCCCAAGGCAGTCTTTGTGAGAGTTTCTAAGCTTTTCGGAGGTTTGGGCAGCACCACACTTTTACATGCAGTCACAAAGTTCAATCAAACTTACCTGCTGGTACTCTTAAATAAGTGTCATGCCCAGTCTGGACTACAGCTTCAGGATGTTTGTTGTTGTTTTGTTTTGTTTTTCCATACCAGGGATTGAATCCAGGGGCTCTTAAGCACTGAACCACATCCCTAGCCCTTTTCATTTTGAGACACAGTCTCACTATGTTTTTCAGGGCCCTAAGTTGCAATCCTCCTGCCTCAGCCTCTCAAATCACTCACAGGCATGTGCCACCAGGCCAGCCACAGTGCTTTTAAATATAGTTTCCTGTTTGATTTTCAGATTTTTTTTAGGGGAATCTTCATCCATTGTAACCATGATATTTTCAGAGCATGTGTTTTAAGAAAGTAGATCTCTTAAAATACAGCAACTTATTTTGATGTAGTACTAGAATATATCCTAAAATACTCAGATAAAGTTTCACCCTAGTGTTCTTAATTTTCTCAGCTAAAGATAAATTGGTACCAACTTAAGTAATTCTGCATTACTGCATCATCAGTAATGTGAGAAGTATGCTTCAGGACTCCAGTTAAATAAATATGGTCATAAAAACATCTTGAGTTTTAAATAGACAAATCTTAGGAAAATAAATTGTTTGCTTCTGCTGGATTGAGCTTTCAAAATGCTGCTTTCAAAGTGTATGTTGTTGTTGAAATTCCTTTTGCCTTCTCCATAGATCAGGTCTAGATTTCTGGGGAGGGTTCTGTAATCTGGCCCCTAATTTTTCTGTTTGTTCCCTATGCTAATCAGAACAGCACACTCAATGTACTTAGAAGATATTTTGTCTTCCTTCTCCTCTATTATTTTGCTCACTTCACTGTCTTGGCATAGAACTCCCTATCCTCACTCAGAAATTTTGGGTGCATACCATCTATAAGACATTATGCTTGGTCATTCTGCATGATTCCTTGGATGAATGTCTAAAACAGTGGTTTATTGTAAGAATTAAGGAACTTGGACATAAATAAATTACTTTCCTGAGGCTCAAGACCATTAAATGACAAGAGACTAGAGTTAAAACCAAAGTTCAGATTTCATTTTTTTTTTATTTCAGAGTTGCCTTCAAGCCAAATAAAGTTCCATCTTCTCTTTAAAACCTTCTCTACTAAACCTCAAGTAATTTCCAAACTCCTAAACAAAATTGTCTGCATAATTAACTGGCAACAGTAGTCATGTAACATTTTCTCTTTCTGTGGCTGCCTGCTCCTGTAAATGAATGCTTATAGAAATGAAGGGTTCTGATTTTTTTCTAACCCCCACAGTACTTTGAAAAGCTTAATTTAAAAAAAAATCTAAATAAAGATAAATCCATAAATGGCAATGTTTCAAGCTATAAAAAATGTACCACTTATCTAGACCCTTATATGTTAAAATGCAAAACACAGATCAAATTTTGCTTTTATGTTTACTTTTATGTGAGGATATGTGTGTACTCATAAATATATGCCACAATCTAAGAAAGAGACAGTAAAAAGAGGTATATTTGATATTAAGCCTCACAGTAGATGTTGCTATTAAATTCAGCTGGTGGCAGCTGCAGTTTGCTCTCATAGATTGACCAGAGTATACAGGAACTGCTGAAGAGTTGGTCTAGTGTGTAAGTTTTGCAGAATACATAGTGCTTGGAAAGATGATAGTAGGTCCTCAAGATCCCTTATGTCTGGGTGACAAAATACAAAATCTAAAGTATTTTACACACACACACACACACACACAAACACACACATGCATACACACTAGGCAGGTTGCTAGCATAGTAGGCAGTAAAAATTGTCATTCAACTACCAAAATTATTTGTTGTCAGTGGAAATTAGACCTCAGCTCAGCATTCAGTAAATAGATAAGTTCAGAGAAATTATAGTGAATTGACCAGAGCATGGGGTATAATCCAACTCCAAAATTGGATTTAGCTCACATTCTTTTATCCTATGCTAAATTTAGAAAAAAAAAAAAAAAGAAATGTGAAATAGAGGCTAATGATGTGTAAAATGAAACCAACATCAGAAGCATAATTTCACCAGTGGACTTTACATTCACAATGTTTCCCCTTTATACCTCTGAAAACAACATACTTAAAATTTCATATTGTAATGTTTCTTGTTTATTTTTATAATAGACCCTTAAAATAAGCAAATTAAATTTCTAAGAAGAAAATTATAAAGAATAATTTTGGAAAGCAAAACTCACTACAATTAATACTTTCAGAATAAGCAAATTATTGAATGTAATAAGGTTAGACATTAGTAACAAAAATCTACATTCAGTCTTCCAAAGATTATAATAACTTTTAGAAATATTTTAAATTTAATTCAATTCAGAAATTGATACCTTCCTATTTGGAACTATGGTAATGAGTAGTTCTGTAAATGGGCCCTTAGTGCCAGAGGAACCCCCCTTGACTCTGGGCATATTCAGAAATATAAGTGAAAATTCTGTAGCTAATGAAAGAATTGGTTTTAAAAATGATCTTTAG
Source organism: Aplodontia rufa (assembly GCA_004027875.1). Lineage (NCBI taxonomy): Eukaryota > Metazoa > Chordata > Mammalia > Rodentia > Aplodontiidae > Aplodontia > Aplodontia rufa. The sequence goes on along the minus strand of PVKS010005556.1, from coordinate 57,017 downwards.
AAGACAGACAAATGTGACAAAAGAGCTAATATTAATAAATCAAATAGCAGAGCTGAAGGAACAATAATTTATGGACATTAATACAGACATTTGTGTAATTGTGCTCTGATACTAATTCTTGGTAACAGTACTTTATCTTGGTACTAAGTTAAGGAATTGAACTTATTTTTAAGTTGTATTTAAAATATTTTAATGTGAATTCTATCTATAATTGATTTTAAAAGCACTTTTCACTGAGATTCATAGGGTGATAACAAAGTTTAGTTTAAGAAATTAACTAGAAAGATTATCTGTTTCAAGAAATGATAAAATTGTAAATATGGCAGCTGTGATACTCAGGAAAATAAATAAGGTGTGGGAAAGAAGACCTTTAAGAAAACTCAAGATCCACTCACTTCTAATCAGGATCATTTGGAAAACTTTTAACTTTCTGAACTTTAATTTACTTATTTAATTGGGATGAGAATGAGAACATCTAAGACAATTGTTTTTTAAAGAGAATGTGGGAGAAGGTGTGAGAGAGAATCAACTTTATTTAGTTTTGCATCTGGACTTTGTTTCTTGGACACTTAGTTGTGTATGTAGTGCTGGGGTTCAAACCCAGATCCTCGCACATGCCAGGCAAGTGCTCCAACTGCTCAACCATCGCTCCAGCCTTTCCAGAAAATTTTTGTATAAGGAATTAGCCATTAGATAATATCTATGAAAGTCCTGTACATTATTAAAGTGGACCTAAGTGTTTCTTTTATGTTACATATATGTGCTTTTTCATGTTATTTGAAGGATTGACACAGATGTAGATCTATAAATATCTTCTTCCCCTACACGACCTGTCTTTGAGATAGTTGATGAAACAAAAATGATTTTACGAGCTTACAGGATTTGAAGAAGCCTTCTGTGCCAAAAGCACAAATGGTTTGTTAACTTGTTATGTTTCATGTCAAATAAATTGCAACTTTCGTCTTATTGGAGGATTAGTTACAAATATCCCTAACTGAAGTAGTACCTTACATTAATGGTGCTTGAAGTTACCATTCACAACTGGTGACCAATTAGTTACTGAGATCAGATTTGATAACAATGGGTTAAATGGTTTTTAAAAATGGATATTTGAGGTTAGAGTATCTTGAAGAAGGGCAAAACAGAAAAAGGGATGAACTGGAGCTCTGCAAAAAACGTGAAGTCACTTCAGAGTTCATCCTGTGGTCAAATGATGTTACAAATTCTTTGATGATCAAAGAGAAAAATCTAGTTTCCTCAGTGTAAAGGAGCTTAAAGAGTGGAAGAAACAAAAATGGAACCTCAAAACACTTTAGTCAAAGTGGGAAACATGTGAACCAAATGACTGAGAAACAGTTCCTGGGTTGGAAAGTTGAAAGAAGCCACTTTTGAGACTCCATGAGCAAAGGACCACATAGCAACTGAAGAGTAAACATGCCATGGGGAAGAGGGGATCTTGTACCACTGAGTGATGCTGGTGTCAAGACCATGTTTAAGATTACCCTGGAGATCAAGGCAGACAATCTGTCTGGGCTAGTGGAGTCAGGAGAAAATCTCAGTGTGTGAGTGGAGAGATCAAAGTTAAAACCTCAAAGCTTCCCCCAAAATCACAAATAAACTAGCAGAGGCATTTTTCCAAAGCACCCTGATGGTGCTTTTCCAGAGAAAACTCAGAAGCGAAGGTATTTTGTGAGTATTCATTTTAAAAATAGCCATTATTTTGACTTATTGTGTTTTTTTTAAATAAGGGAGAAACAAAACAACGGGATGAATATATTATAGATTTAGGTATCTTTGATGTGTATTATACATGGCTGAATTTTCTCTACTCTGATCAAATTTGTATGTAGGACCAAATGTTTTCAATGTGAGATAAAACTGAAGTTGAATCTCAGAATTAAGATACTAGGAATTATTTTGAATGTTTCCACTAAATACATGACAGTGAATATGCTTGCAAAGAGATACTATGTTCAACTATTAAACAGTGAATGCCAAGAAACATGAGATTTTTCTTCCATTGTGGAATTCAGACAGGGTATTTTTCTCACTCCTGGGCTCTTTTCTAAGTTCTTTTTAAAGTTACTTTTATTGATTTTTGAGCCTCATCTCCTCCACAGTGGCAAATATGTTTACATGGGAAAAAAACAAAACAAAACAAAACAAGTGCCAGTATCTGAGACTTTCTGGAAAATAGGAGCGTATAGAAGTGCTTAATGTTATGGCCAATATTTTATTACTTTCTGATTTCATTACTGGAATGCTAAATATTCCAAAACTAATGCTTAAAAGCATAAATATATTGATAACTAATGGTTAGTAATAATTTCAGTCCAAGAAATGGAAAATCATGCATATGATTTAGATAGACTCATTTGTTCCACTGGTAGGAGAGTTCTGCAACAAGAAGATACCAAGAGTAATTCTAGAATATCACAGGGTGCTTAGTATTCCTGGCATACTGCACTGCTATCCTTACTGAGATCATGCTAAATTACTTTTGTAACATATTTTGAGCTATTAAGCTGGCTTCAAACAGAATGAAACATTGTTGGTATAAGGAAGCTTTTGTCTTCAACTGACTTTATGTGTGCACCCTTTGTTGTGTTGACCACTCCACTACTGGAAACATCTCTATGCTCTGGACTCTTATCTGAAACTAGTTCCTGAAATCTTTGTATTTCTCTATTTCTACTAATTAACCCTAATTAGTTTTCCAACTCCTCTTTCCAAAACTTCAAGGATGGTATTCCCTTGAACTTACCCATGTCAACGTTTTGTTTCAGACATTCTTCCCAGGAGATCTAAGCCTTCTGTCACAGCTTCAGTTCACAAACTGATGACTTCTAAAACTCAACACTGGTCATTCTCTTAAATTCAAAATTGCACCTCCAACTGTCTACATGAGAACTCTATCTGATGACAAAAATCAATAAACCAAAATTAAACTCAGCAAATTAAACACAAATTTGATCTTTTTTATGCATTTTCAACATTTATTTTTTTAAAAGCCATCACCAGTCTGTATCCCAAGTTTAAAAAAATATGTAATTTGAGTCATTCTTGTTCCCTTACCTGTCATCCCAAACTTTTATAGATTATCAGTCTTGTTGATTGTAGCTCACAACCATTTATGGACTTGGCTATTTTTCCGTCCAACCACACAGTGTCTGTCTTAGGTGAGTCTTTCACATGTCTTGCCTGGTCTATTGCAAAAGGCCTCCCACATGATCTTACAGTAAGTCTACATACACTGAAGGTGGTCTTTCTAAAACACACACTGACTACCTAATTTCTCCACTAAAAGACCTTTGGCATGACTTAGTGTATCCATAAAATAGAATCCAAAGGCTAAAAATCTATTTTCTCTAAGTTTTCTGAGCTAACAGTTCCCTTGCATTTCTCTATTACCTCAGAACCAGTGTTCTCCAGACCTACTGACCTCTTATCCCTTACCCCTTCAAGTTCACTCATTGCTACATGAATTTCAGTGATTCTATTAGCCTTGAATGTGCTTTTCATTTCCCACCTGAAAAATACCTACTTAGTCTTCAATTTGTCTACTTTATGACGTTCTATTAAACACCCTGGAGAATGTGTTGTTTTTGTCTTCATATTACCTAATTATTCTTTTCTCTATTGAAACATTTTCTCGCAGTATTATAATGGCATAGTCCCAGTGTCTTACCTATTGAAAAGGTGTATGGCAGTCATGTTTGCTGTCTTCATTACCTAGCACTGGATGGTTTGTCTAAGGTTACTTAGTTAATAAGTGGCTAAAGTGAGATTTGAATCTGAGTCTTCTAATTCAAGGTTCAGTCTTAATTTTTGGTCTACATTCTAATTTACCTAGTACTTTTCCTTCTGAGTAAGCTTGGTATGTCATCAAAATAAACTTGACTCAATTTGTTGGACTGTGTGCCAGTGCTCTTTTGAAATGGTGGTATTTTGAAAAAAGCAAGGATATCAAAATGACCTAATTGTCTTCTTCATGGAGGCACCTAGATATAATAAGAGACATAATCTACAGCCTGCCCTTGTGTTTACAATGCACATTAACAGGTGTTTTGTGTATTTTATTTATGAATAGAAAGCATCATTTTGACTAGTCTGCTGAGATATAAACATACTGGACACCTATTCTTCCTATGTATGTTTTTAACAATGATATATGACTCAATATTTTTGCTCTGTAAATGGGAAATTGAGAGATTATTAACTCAGAGAAAAGCAACTCAGAGATGAAGGGGAGAATATGAAGAAGGGAGTGTCATGATGCTTATTGCTTTATCCAGACTCTTTAACTGGTTTTGAGTCATACTGAATAGAGGTTAGAATGAGGCAGTGTTTTTCTTTGTTCTGCTTGTTTTGTTGCTTGTTTCCTAAGTGTGAATTCATTTATAGTCACAGAACATAACAAATACTTCAGGTCTAGAAACATTTGAGTGAAACTTATGAATACTCAATCTTATTATTTCTAAGAACATTTGAGATGAAGCAGGTTTTAACTATATATGCCCTTACAAATAGAAGGAAATAATGTCTGACTCCAAGGTAGAGACCAATTTCTAAACTGGGAAACTATATAGTGCTTGAAACATATTGACTGTGCCAAATCCAAAAACAAGGGCCTGAGCAGTACAGTCTACATAATTACAAATGTCTAAGAATGTATATATGTACGTGTGCATTTGTTTATAAAGAGATACACATGGGTACATAATAATAAAAAGATATAATGTATCATGTAAAATATGACATATATAGCACAGAATATATAATAAACATTCTATATTCATGCTTTTGGGTATCTGTAAGTCTACATGTATATTTATACTTTTAGAATTTAAATAAGCATTCCTTAGAAGCACAATATATGTACCTAGACATAGGTAGGTATATTGTGTGGAATTTCATTTTCTATTAATACCACACTTGTTTAAATCCAAAAGATGGTCTCTGTATCAAATGTGTATGTCATTAAAATGACTTATTTAACTTCTTAGCATTTCAATTTCCTCACTATGAAATGAGAGAAAAAGATTATAAAATCTAAATCTGGTTTTCAAATTCCATTACTATATGAGAAGGAGTTCAACAATTACTAAGACAATGAGGGAAAAAGAAATATACTTTAGTCTTTCAGAAACCTCCATGACATGTGAGAAGTTCAGCACAGATTGTATATCTTGCTAACACAGCAATGACAAGAACTGAAAATACACTTAGATTTGTTTTGGCACGACCTACAATACATTTCTTTTACCCATTTTGACTACCCACTGAAATCTAGACTCTCAGATTCTTCAACATCCATATTCACCGCCTGAGGAAAAATGCATGGGTAGAACAGGGAATGAGAATATGGCATTTAATTATTAAATCAATACATGTGCCTGACTTGCAGAGACTAGGTACAATTTAAATCTGGTTAAAAGAAGGCAATCATCCATTCCCTGAATCTCGGAAAGCATGCAAACCTATCTCTCACATTTGAAGATTTTTGAATGCTATAACGATCTAGTGTATAACTAATTAACTAAAAATGAAAACGTTCCTTTGCATTGGGCACATATTTGACCTTTTATTTGTGAACTTTTCAGTGTTGTAGTATGATATACATATTCTTTTTGCATAATCACTTGAAAGTCTTATGATTCTACATGAACTCGTGCTCAGTGGAAGAAAAATGTTAGTGGTTTTTCTTACTCTTCATTATGCAAAACAGTTGTATTTGTTATTTGTTTTACCTTAAAATCTGATTCTGCTATAAGCTTTTTCAGACGTCAGTGATAGTTATAATTAAAGACATTGTTTTGTTGTGACCTCAAAATTATGCAAGAAATGATTGTATGTACTAAGCCTACATTATCTCATTTAAAATTATCAGAAACCCTTAGATATATGTATTATTATGATGTCTATTAAAATATGAAGAAACAAGAAATACTTTTTCAAGTTCACATATCTTATAAATGCTGTCATCTATTATTGAGTCCCAAAGTTTTGCTGGCCTCAAAGCTCATTTTTATAATTACAGCAGAGGGTTCATTGTGCTTACCTTACAAACAGACATACATATTTTGGTCTCTTCAAGTACATGATTAAATCAAAAGTAGAAGCAATTATCCCATTATAGCTGCAAAAGAAGGAAGAAGTGTTTTTCATACCATAATTGATTTGATATCATCTTTTTTAAATGCCAGAATCACCTTTATAAGAGTCTATCAGGATGTCCTTACTGTACTTTCCTCCAATTCAATAGTTTCAAGAGCCAGAGGCATGCAATAAAGACACAGGTGGGTAAAAACTCTCATTCTATTCGTGTGGCTCCTCTGACCCTCCAGTGGAAGACCACTGAACGAACAAGCATATATTTTTTTTTTAATTTTAAAAAGTGTCCACTCCTGATTTGCCCACGGATTTGAAAAGTTTGCCAGATTCCCAGAAGGAGTAGCATTGTTGGTAACGTTTGTATGGGTTCTTTCTCTCTATGGATTGAGCAGAAACTGTTCTGTGATGTAAGCAAGTTTCATTTCAAACCACATAATTACCCAGAAGTGAAGAAAAAAAATATCTCATTAATAGGGTATTTTTCTCTTTAAGGCAAATGAATGTGAAGAGTTTCACTTAATACAATGCAGACAATAAATTGCACTCAGATTCTGAGTGGCTTTCTCGGAGACTCCCTAAGGGCTTTAGAAAAATTAAAAATTCTTAATAGCAACATCAAACACTGGTTACTTTGGTTTAGATTTTAAAACAGAAATTGATTTAGCATTTTAGATCTCCAGAGGGGATTGCTCCTGCATTCATGAAAGCTGCTGTTAGAGGTAGAAATGCCATTCAACCAACAGCTGCTGATCAAGGCAAAGACTTTTATAGTTTCCAGGAAATCACTTAGACGCTTCCATAACAATTGCAGGCATTGACCAAACCAATCTCTGAGAGTTGAAGATGGGGATTTAAATACATGGTTATTAGTGTAAAGAGCAGTTGGCACAAGTGTCCTAGGACCATCCTTATCTCTCCTTCTTACTGTAATAAGCACTATTTCTTTAAGGCTCCACTCATAGTACCAGAACATTATGAAAAAACAATAAAACTATGTTCCTTTTGCAAACTCTTCCTTGTGCTTATAATTTGAAGATTCACACCTATCCTAATCAGCTCATAGGCAGATATGGAGCTATGAATAATAAAATATTGTAGAGATCAGTTCTGGTATTCTCAGTCATACTAAACATAACTCTGCTTGACAGATCCAGTAACTTTTGTGAACACTAAAGGATTTTAGGAGGAAATGGTAAATAGAATGCATTTTCTAATTCTTATTAAAAGTTACCTAACAAGAAACAGGAAAGAATGCACTTAAGAAAATAAATAGAAAGAGAACTTATAAGATAATAAATATACATGGTAATTTGACTTGGATCAAACCATAGTCTCAAGATGTTAGGAAGAAAAAAAAGTCATGAATGTGGAAGATCCTAGGTGAGAGAAATATCTTGGATTCTAATATCTAGAATCCACCACATTTGTGAGAGCTGGGGGAAGAGGTCAGAAAATATTTAATCAATGAGTTGATAATATTAAGAATTAGAAAGAGAAAATTTTATAACAATTAGATTATAGGAGATTAAAAAGGACAATAATATGTGATATAGAAAATGTTTTCTTATTTAGACGTAATAATTCATCTAGGAACCAAGTAGGCTACGATTCCCCTGAGGTGAGGGTAAATTGCATAAAGTTCAACACAAAAGAGGATGATCAGTGATATCTGATGCTCATTGCATAAAATTGGGATACAAATAATTTGGTGTTTAAACCCCATAAATCTTTACATTTAAGATCAAAGCTATCTTTACACAAAGATAAAAGTTTCTTGGGGAAGAGCAGTATTTGCGCCAAATGCTGCTGGAACAAATATATATTATATTCAAGGGAATGAAACTGTACAATTTTTTTCATATCATGTACAAAAATTTAACAAAGATGAGAAAAATCTAATGATAAAAACCTAAAACTATAAAAACCTTAGAAGAAAACATAGGTATAAGTTTCCAAAATCTTGAATTAGGCAATGATTTCTTAGATGCAACACCAAGAGAGAAAGAATACAATGGGAAAAATACATACAGACTTTTTTGTTGTTGTTGTTCCATAATACATTATGGAGAAGAAAAAAAGAAAACTCCAGAGAGGAAAATTTTGTAAAGAAAATGCAGGATGATTTTCTAAGATGTATAGAAATTCTATCCCTCACACTTAGGCATGGGAATACTAAATGGCACAGCCACTTTGCATAACTATATAGATGTCCTTCGTAAGCTTAAACATAGAGCTACTATATGATCCAGCATTTCTACTCTTGGGTACACACTAAAAAGCATTGAAAATACATGTCCACAAAAACCTGGTCCTGACTGTTCATAGCATCATTCACAACACCATTATTCACAATAACACAAAAGTGACCAAAGCCCAGGTGTCCATCATCTAATTTATGGATTAAAATAGGGTGATATATGCACATAATGGAATATTATTTGATGATACAAAGGAATGAAATATTGATGGAGAGTGTATGTATCACCAATACTATTTTAACATAATTGAATTTTGAAAGTGTATACTAAATGAAAGAAACCATCACAAAAGATCACATATCAAAATGGATTAAGGAGCTTTGAATTAAACCAGCTACCTTGCAACTGATGGAAGACAAATTAGGTCCAACACTTCAGCATTTGGGAGTAGGCAAAGACTTTCTCTACATGTCTCCTAAAGTGAAGGAAGTAAAGTAAAAAATCAGTGATTGGGATGCAATAAAGATAAAATGCTTTTGCACTGCCAAGGAAATAATCAAATTAGTCAAGAAGTTTCCTACGGAATTGGAGAGAATCATGGACTGTGATTCTTTTGACAGGAGTCTCATATCCAGAATCTATAAAGTCCTCAAAAATATCAACTTCAAAAACACAAACAACACAATCAGTAAATGGGCCAAAGAACTAAATAGAAACTTCTCAACAGAGGACATTGATCAGGCCAATGAATACATGAGAAAGTGCTCTAAATCACTAGTAATCAGAGAAATGCAAATGAAAACTACATTAAGATATCACCTCACTCCAGTCGGATTGGCAAAAATGAAGAAAATAAACAATAATAGATGCTGGTGGGGTTGTGGAGAGATAGGTATACTAGCACACTCTTGGTGGAACTGCAGACTGGTACAGCCCCTCTGGAAAGCAGTGTGGAGAATCCTAAAAAAACTAGGGATAAGCTCACCATATGAGCCTGCTATTCTTCTCCTAGGTACTTTTCCAAGGGATTTAGAATCAGCACATTACAGTAACACAGCAAAATTGATGCTTATAATAGCTCAATTTACAATAGCTAAATTATGGAAACAACCCAGATGTCCTTCACTGGATGAATGCATCCAAAACTGTGGTACATATATACCATACAATTTTACACAGCAATTAGAAACAATGATATTGCAGCCTTTGAAGTTAAATGGATGGCTATGGGAGAAATTATGCTGAGTAAAATCAGCATAATCCAGAGAACCAAGGGTCGAATGTCTTCACTCATCTGTGGAAGCTAGAGCTAGACCTTGGTCATTGAGAAAGGAGGTCTATTATCATGTTTTAAATCCGGAAAAGGTGTAAGGACATACAACCTAAGGCATTTGTAGAGACGTGTTGGGAAGGAGGAAGGGGGAGGGATAAGGGATATTTAGAGGGCGGCCTTTGGGGGGTAAATCTAAAGTTCAGATTTTATATATATATATTATATTATTTCATTAGAAGCATATTTGATTGTTCAACAAATAAATTTCTTAATAAAAATCACATATGGTATAATTCCATTCATAAGAAATGTTCAAAGAGCCAAATCTACAGTGACAGAAAGTAGATTAGTATGTGCCTTATGTTTGGGAGAAGTGTATGGTAGCTCTTAAATATGGAGTTTCTTTTTGAGGTGATAAAAGTGTTCTAAATAGATTGTGGTGATATTTGCATAACTCTGTGAGGGCACTAAAACCCATGGAATTGGATGTGTTAAGTGTGTGGACCATGTAGTATGTGAATTATATCTCAATTACATTGTTATAAAACAAAATGAGATAAATGTGTTGCAGCTATTTCATTGACTGCTTGATAGTCTCTTTTCTATAAGGAAAACAAAACCAACTGCAAAGTATAAAAAGATAAATAAGAAGTATTTTTCTAGAAATAAGAATGCCACTATAATTCACAGTTCTAGGATAAGTTGAACATTTTTTCAGTAAGTAACATGGTCTAACTCGTTAACTGATTCATCTTATGGAGCAGGTTTACAGGAAAAACAAATAAGAAAAACAGTTTGATGACAATGATCAGCCTTAGGTGGGGTTCCAAAAATTTTCAAAAACTATCATTAGGGTTGGCCAAAGTGTTCAGACACCAAAAACAAACAAAATAAGTAAACAAATATGATCCTTCAAACACTACTTGTAGAAAAACAATTCAAATGTCATGGTCTTTTGACTGGACTGTAGGAGTTAACATATCAGGAAATATGCATCATATTGAGAATTTAGGGTCCAAGAGTAAGGCCAGTTAGAAGAGCATGAGAATAAGAAACACCTAGATGATACAAATCGAATGAAGCTGCATGAAATACAAAGGTCATAATTATAAATTATAAAAGTTATATATCACAACAACCTCCTAGACCAAAACAAAAAAAAAATAAGAAGAAAGAAAAGGGAGGGAGAGAGGAATGAGAGAAAGAAAAAGGAAAAAACAGAGTCTAGCTGCTATTGGCAAGCTATAAAATACCATGAAGAAACATATTTTCCAACATACTTCTATGCATGAAGACAATAACACTATCCCATCTGGGGTATGTTATGTCATATTCCAAAGTTGTAGCTATTCTGAATTTGGAGAGGTTTCCCTCAGCAGATGCATCTACAGCTGGTTCCACAACACATTCTCCTGAGGTAGAAGTACGTTAGAGTTCAGATAACATTCTCTTTCGTATACAGTCATATACTGAAAAACAAACACATTGAAAAAAAGTAGAAATGAGGCTATAGTAGGTAATGATGACCACAAAAATCACAAGATACATTTATGTAACCAGCAAACACATGATGAAAAACATCATAATTACCTTGATTGCGGTTGACAAGTGTAGACATGGTCAGAGTTTTCAAAGCATTATCAGGTCTCTCATTAGATTCACTCTTACCTGGAAAGGAAAACCAAGCATTTTACAAATGAAGCAAAAACGACTTGGACAATGCCATGGTGTTTTTGATCCTGGAGGAAGAGTACCCAGGCATACAAAGCCAGAGGAGGACAATGGAAAGTGGAAACCTGTTCCCAGAGCTGTAATTCTGCATCAATACAATTGGGAATACAAATAGAATCTTTTCTTAGTTCAAGATGAATTTTTTTCCTCTACTGTGAAATATAATTATTGTGTAAAAAGAATACACGCAACCACACATCCACACGCCTATCTCAATTCCGTCTATAAATTTCTCCAGTTCCGCCATGAGCTCCCAAGTCCAAGACACCATCATTTCTTATGAACAGTTCCATCTGGTTCTTTCCTTCACCCTTCCTGCCTCCCTCTTCAGTTTCTTTCCTATGGAGTTATCACAGTGATTTTTTAATTTTGTATCTCAAATCACCTCACATCTATGCTCAGCATCATCCAATGTATTCCCATATAATTCAGAGTCAAAAACAAATTCTAGGTAAAGTTTTATATGATCAGGGTCCTAGTTCTATCCACAGTGTAGTCCTCCATGCCCTTCCAACCCATCATGAATATTCCAGGCTCAAGATTTGTCATTGTTCCCTCCACCAAGAATGATATTCCCTCTAATAGTCATAGGATCTTTCCCTCACTTTAACTGAAAAGTTTCCCTGACCACCTGTCAAAATACTAGACAGACAAAAGCAAGTCTCTTTCTTTACTCGGTTTCATTTATTACTTATAACTATCTAAAACTCTGGATTATTATGTGCAGGGTCTTGGTCTGGATTTCTTTTTTCACTGCTTTGTCTCTGACACCTGGATTTAAACTGGGAACAAGGTAGGAATTAAATATTTATTGCATGGATGAGTGACAAAAAAATAACAATAGACAATAAAAGTAGTACTTTTGTCTGTTATCCTGTTCCTCAGGATACTGGTTGGTAGAAATATTTAGTCTCTTTTTTCAGGCAAACAAATTGAGGCTCAGAAGAACTAAGTTGTATGCCTAACCAATAACCTATAGTTAGTAAATTATGGTGCTTAGTGTTTGCTCAGATTTGAATATGATATCCCTGCCATCTGTTTTCCAAGTTGTTTCCTTAAGCCGTGAGGTTCTTTGGGAGTTTCTATAAACTGCCATCATCATTAGGGCTAGCCATGGGGTTCCAGATTCCGTGGCCTCAATTTCAAACAAATATATGATTCAGGTTTGATTTATACATTGTACCTTCATTTAAGATTTCATTTTTAAAAGTGCCATTTCCAATGAGTATTAAAAGAGCTCATGTTAGATATATCATTGTACAGTGTTTGGTATATAAATACATGTGAATGAGTGACTCCCTAGGTAATTAACTTGTTTAGTTAGCACCTATAATTAGGTAAAGAAAAAGCCTTTATTCCTGCTTTCTTTTTTTACCTGTGAATATTCATAAATAAAGCACTGTATTTGATGCTATGGGAGATACAATATTGAATAAAACATGCTCTTTTGAGAGCTTATGTATGAAACACAAATGTATGGTAAATTGTTATATACAGCATTTACACTTTGAGATATGTCTCAGAACAACTTAAACTGAATTCACGATGTGGAAATCTTAAAATCCTAGAACACAAACTGAAAATCAGAGGAATTTTAAGAAGGTTTTCAGAACTGAAAGGTCTTACATATAATTAGTTCATAGCAGTTCCTGTTTATTTTTGGAAAGACTTTCGTTCTTCCACTTGGGGCCCACTGAGTCCTACTTCACACACATTGTAACAAGCCTGCCTGCCCCCCTTCTTCCCTTCCTTCCCTCCTTTCTTTGTGGGCACATAAAAGTGAGTATACTCTACTGATAAACTCAATTATTAGGAACAAAATACTCTAAATGATAATTTATTATATGTAGGCATAATGTATAGAATAACATTGTAATACTTTGGTGTAATATTTTATTGTTTGTATTTTCACGTTTACTGGGTAACACTTTAAAATAATGGCCCAGTTAAGGTAATTAATGTTGAATTACAGTGGAAATCCAATTGAATTACTTGTGACGTTCACATTAATACTAAATGAATTTACTGTGATTAATGCCGTTAAATAGATACCAGAGGAATTAATATCGATTAGGTAATTATTTCAAAGTGCTACTGTTTATTGCAATTTATACCAACTTCTCCCCTCTCCCCTCCTCCTCCTCCCCCTCCTTCTTCTCCTTCTCCTTCTTCTTCATTTTTTCTAATAACCCTCTCTCCATTGACAGTGTCCAGTGCAGGCTATGTAACTATCTGGGGAGTCTCAATGATGAGCACACAAAGTTCTGTTTTTCTTTGTTTTGAGCATTTTCAGCAAGTGCATTTCATTTGAGACTTAGGATGTGATATGATGTTCACATCTTAACATGTATGTATATAGAGATAAAACACAGAAATATTTTTGCCAACAGATGATTTACATAACATGGTATACTTTCATGTCAGTTTCTAAGCAGTCTGTAATTAGAGGCATAGTCAGATCAGTCCCTTTAGGTGGTACAAAGTAATGGTAATTACTTCTGTTCTTATATACCTTAGTGGAACTGTCCTGAGACTGGAGAGAAGAGCTAGCAAACTCCACTTTTCTGATCCCTGGACAGAAATTTGGGAGGGCTGAGAGCACAGCTGAACTTCAATATGTTCTGTGAAAATGTGGAACAGAAAATATTGGCAGGTAGTTATGCAAGCATTTTGCAGATATTTCAAAAAATAAGAAATTAATTAATGAGACTGCAACTGTGATAGCTAGGGCCTTTCATGTGGAAATAGGTGGTTATTATATAAACCTTTTAATAAACCTATTAATATAAACCTGTTAATAAATTATTTTTTAAAAAAGAGACAGGGACAGTGAGAGAGAGAATCAATTTTATTTAGTTTTTCATGTGGCTTTTGTTGCTCTGAGACTTTGTTGCATATGTGGTTCTGGGGTTTGAACTCACGAACTTGTGCATGCTGGGCAAGTGCCAGAAGTGCTGAGCCACTGTTCCAGCCCCTTAATAAATTCTTGAACAAATAAACCTTAATCAGAACATGATATAATGGAAGTGCTTCTAGTATAGCAGAGGTGCAGAATTGAGAATTCCCTTTTGTATTGTCCAGTACTCCTTTGAGTGTGTATATGCCTGCATTAAATATATGATACACTAAATGATTAAATATATATTTATTTTCATATGTTAGGAATTATTAGTTTATGTGATGTGGAGATTAACAAATTATAAATTTGTAAGGTGGGCTGCCAATAAGCCTCTATTTTTATTTTTCTTTTGCTAGGGGAATTGAACCCAGGGCACCTGCTTTCCAGGTGAGCCCTCTAGCATGAAGCTACATCCCTAGCCCTTGTGGGCAGGTCTTAATACCTAAGGTTTGAGGCCGAAGTTCTTCTCTGGGAAATTTTGTTCTTAAGGCCTTCAATAGACTGGATGATAACTAGCCATTTTATTAGAAGACTTGGAGTTTACTTAGAGTAAACTGATTGTAGATTTTAGCCCCAGCTACAATATACCTTCACAAAAACACCAAAATTGGTGTTTGGCTGAATTACTCAGCACTACAACCTGGCCAAGTTGACACAAACGACCAGGCTTACAGCTATGGTGACGGTATACCTAGTTGGTAGAGATGCCTGTCTTTCTGGCTTTCGTATTTCTTCCTTCCTTCCTTTCATCAACCTTTCATTATTATCACCAGTGATAGACTTTTCTGCTCATTTTCCATCTTAAACATCTTTTCTTACATGTTAAAATGTTGGGCTGGGTAACCAGGCATTTGTCAACCACATTGCTTTTATCTAGCAACAGATATGCATATTTCCCTGTGTAATTGTTTCTCTGTCATTCTTCCTATGATCTGGGATGTCTTCATGCTTTTGCATCATCCATTAAAACTATTTTGAAGAGAAGAGAAGACACTGTCTCACTTCTTTTTGTCATTACATCATGGGAATTACTTGGTAGAAATGGTGGATGGATGTAATGGTTGAATAATGAATCTGTATCAGAAACAAATACATGATACTTTGATATTATGAACATGACAATAGATTTGGATGCATAATTAATGCCAACAATTCTCTTAAATTTATATATTTAATTTCAGATATTTTCCTACAAAAGCTTGAAAACCAGAGTATTTTGCTTATCAAAATATATTTTGAGGTCAAGCTTCATATATAGATTGATTTGCATTGCTTATTGATTCATCTTTTCTCCAGGCTTTAATGGATTTACTGAAGTTAAATATGTTTTTCCAGCTTCAGGGAATTGGTCTGGAAAAATATGAAATACTCTTATTGCTCCCAAAGGAAAAAAATCCAATCATTCACATAAATGCTTTTTTGTCCGAGTATAATTCCCCAATTTAACTTCAAGAAATGTTTAATGTATTTCCATAGATACCATGGTTTATTGCATTTTTCTAGCCAAGAGTATATTTAAACTGAAAGTAGTTTGTCTTTGTGTCACAACAGAAAACTCTTATTTCCCTTGTCTTTGTATGATTGTGATGCAGTGAATAAAAAGAGAAGAAAAAAGGGGAAACAGAAGTGGCAAAACCCAGAAGAGAATGCCTCCTGGCCTCACACAATAATAATATCTCTAGAAAGAGGCCATTCAAAGATAATGCTCATTTTCCAGCTAATCAAAATAACAAGCATTGGAAAGTAGAAACATTTGTAATACATCTCTAAGATTTGGATTCTGTTGTACGCAAAGGTTCTAAAATATATAAAATCTGTATCAGTGTAGTCCACAAGAGAAAAATATTTATAACTTTTTGAAAAAGAATACACTGAAGAACATTGGAACAAGTCTGCTCTCTTTGAAAGCAGGATTCTTATCTCCAAAGCAGAACTGCTTTTGCTACAAATCTTATAATATCTGCCACGGCACATGTGCAATAGCTGATCTTAAAAGATACATAGCATTATGTGGTTGACTATCTTTTGGAAAAATCCAGCTCTTAAAGTTAAAATGTAGTTGCAGGCTTATCAGGTGATATTTATGGCATATCTTGTTAGAGAAGGAAATTATCATTACTTCCATTAGTGATTAGTGTACCAGAAGTTAAACCTTTTATGCCTTAAATAATTTGTTCTGTTATCATTATCTTATTATTATTTCATCCTTTTCCTTTAGTATTATCAGTATACTGACTGCTTTCACTTTATCAACTTAATGCACTACCCACTATTACTATATTTCCCCACATTATTGCTTAGATTAGAATTTCTCCTAAAACACCTTAGTGAGCGAGTCCAAAAGTTTCTCTTCGTTTCCCTACCATTAGTTTTTTCAAGAATAGGTGCATGAGAATTTGTAGCTTTTGATATTATTTCTTTGCTAAGTAGGGTGTACATTGCCAAAAAATCATTTAGATAATACAATATATGTAATTTACATAATCCCAACATTATCACCATCAGCAAATTCCTTTCTTTTTACTTTGGAAAGGAGGGGTAGTATAGTTCATTATGCCATTTCTTCATAAAACATAATCCCTGCCATTATTTACCTCCAGAGATCTCATACCTATGATAAGATGTTATTCCTTGGAAATACTTGTCTTAAAGTAGTTAGTTATTTTATTTGTGTCCTTTAGTCTTTTGATATTCTGAGCATTAGACGGCAGGATGATAGGTAACATCAACTTCAAAACAATCATTACATGAAATATGTGATATCGTTAAGTCAATTTATAAAAGGATAAGTTTGTTCAATATTGCTAGTCCTTTGTTTGGATAGAGGAAAATCAGTTTGTTTCATATACTTTGTTGTGTTTTAACACACTTTGTGTAGAGATCTTTTAAAAATATAATCTACTGTCCAAAAAGCATACATTTTTTGGGAATGGTACACACTCTTACATTTCTGAAGAACGATCCATTCACATTAACCTAGCTTATGAGGCCTCTCCTCAGCTGGATTTTGCTTCTATCTTCAGTGTCTACTCTTTACCACCCGGCTTATTGGGTGTAGAGCCACATGCAAGCAGTACAGTTGCTAAAGTTGTGGGTTCTCCCTGCACTCTGGCCTCTGCAATGCATTGTAAAACATTGTTTTCCTTCTTTCCTTGACTGATTAATTCCTTTTATTCCTGGGTGTAAGCATGATGTAACTTTCTCAGAAGAGTGTGCTTTGTCCCCTGATGCCTAGGTCAGTTGTGTCACCTTGGCGTTCCCAGAGTCTTTTGTAACCACCCATGTTAGGAATTCCCTGTGTACTTCTATAGTTTTACAGTTTGATTTTTTATGCTTAACATAGGACCACAGACACTGCAGATAGGGAATATTACTTATTGAGTGAGTGAATGAATGAATGTTCTTTTCTTTGTAATGAAATGTCATGCTATTCATATAAGCATATAATGTCTTTTCCTCTACCTTTAAAACAACAACAACAAAATATCTTAATCACATTTCCTTCCTCCTCTGTCATTTTGATGTTATCTAAAAGTTTCTGATGATATGACTATAGGAGGTCTCACATAAGCCTAATCTGATCACTGATTAAAAATATACTAAATGAAATGTGTTCAGAAACACAGTAATGTTTTTGGAAAGGGTTTTCTCCTGTTTTATCCAATTAATGAAGCATTTGTATCTATGGGTACCCCTGCTGATAAGTGGTTAGCTTACTCCTTTAGCTTTAATTAAGTGACTTCAGTTAAAGGAGATTTTTTCATTTGTTTTTAATTACAAACATGTGAAAAATGTCTGGATTCTCTTGAGACGTTTTTCTAAGTTTTCTAGTTATATTTAAACAAAACAGGTAGTCAAAGATTTGCCACACTCACAAGCTTGAAATCCGAAAATAACTGCTAGAATATTACATAATATTCACCAGGACCCAGCTGCCTGTGATCACAGAAGATTAAAACATATCTTTGTTAAATGAATCTGCTACTAATGATAAATTTAGCTGGATTACTATGAGCAAATGTGAATCAAAAAGCACTTCTAGTTAGAAAGTAAAAGCAATCTATAAGTAGGTTGATAAAATATGTTCTGAGGGTCAGTTAGCTTGTATTGCTCAGTTTTATGTTTTCCCTTTACAAACATTGAGATTCCATAGTTCTTTCTTCCAAGAGAAAAGTTATATATAAACCATTATGGGATTACCCTACTGCTTTTAAACTCTGAAACTTTGTGATTCTTCTGTGGAAATGAAGTAATTCTTGATCAAGCAATTGTATCAAAAGCAAAAATAGTCTATACACTTTGTATCTTACCACTACTCAGATAAAATGGAAAGCTTGACCACTACATTTTAAGATCACTAACAAATGTGCATGGTATTGATAAAATGAACTAATTTGTTTCTTAAAAATGTAGTTTTAAGTGAAACCATAATCAAAGTTTAATTATACACTGCCCTCGACTATACCCAATACATATTGAAACCTTGTAAATTTATACAACAAAATATTTCAGATAAATTTGGCCATAACTTTGGATGTAAATGAATGAAAACCACCCAGATGTGTCTTCTAAATTGTCCATGTGTTCTCTGTTCTAGCAGTGCCAAAATCTTTTAGGAATTTTTTTTTAAAAGAGAGAGGGACAGTGAGAGAGAGAGAGGGAGAGAGAGAAAGAGAGAGAGAAAGAAATACAGAATCAATTTTATTTAGTTTTTCATATGGCTTTCGTTGCTCAGACACTTTGTTGTATATGTGGTGCTGTGGTACAAACTTGTGTATTCACGCATGCCAGGCAAGCACCATAACCATTGAGCTACCGCTCCAGCTCCTCTTATAGGAATTTTTAACAGTGTATTCTCTAAATGAGATACTTCATGTTGTGAATCACTAATATAAAATTCATTATTCTGCATTCAGATACATTATGGATAATTTAAAACTGATCTCTTCTGGGTAGTTGTTATGTTGATAATCTGTGTACCTCAGATATTATTTCTGCAATGTTTTCTTCCTTTTTGTTCTTTTTTTTAAGCAATTTTCATTTAGTTTTTCATGTGACTTTCATGCTTCAGACACTTCATTGTATACGTGATTCTGGGGTTTGAACTCATGTATTCCTGCATGCCAGACAAGTGCTGTGACCACTAAGCCACCACTCCAGCCCCCATCTTCCTTTCTCTTCAAATTGCCTTGAAATAATGTTATATTGTCTCTCTCTCTTTTTTTTTTCACAATTTGCTTACTATTTTCTCCTGATTATTGAATTCAATTTTTGGTTTTGGTTCTTCATCATCTTTAACCTTTCTGAATATTTGACCCTGTGGATCACCCCTCTTCACAAATGTCTCTTCCTTTGGCCTCAGGAACACTATTGTAACAATTTTCTCATTTTACCTCACCAGCATCTCTTTGTTTATATTCTCCTGAATCATAGGCTTCCCAGGACTTCTAATCTACTCTTCCCTTGTCATGGTCTTAATCTAGAATACATTTAGTTCGGAGGAAAGAGGGGAAGGTAGACAATAATGTCAACTCTCAGAAATGGACCTGAAAAGTGTTAGTCAGATTGTTCAAGCCTCAGCCACATTCCTGAATTCGGAACACAACCAAGTTATCGAATGCATGATTGGTATCGAGTACCAATCAGAAATTTTTTCAGACTATGCCACAAAGACTCACTAAAACAAAATGTTCAGAGAGATTTTAAAAACACATGTGGTATTTGACATGAAGCTAAATGCAAAACACTAGTCCCAGAACCCACCCTAACATGTATGAGCTTATGACAAGCTGCAACCGTTGCCAAGATTGACTGAGAACCTAAACAAGGTGGAATCTGCTAGTTTTTCTAGAGTTGAGATGATGTCAAAGACTTAGATCATTTCTCTAAACACACTCCATTTTTTCTTTAACTCTTCAACATCATTTTAATTATCTATTATCATTCAACAGTCTACTCAAAATCTTTGTGACCAAAAAAAAAAAAAAAACATTTGTTATTCATTGCACTTCTGAGGTTTGACTTGCATCAGCTACAGGGTTATTATATTCTTTGTTGCTTCAGCTGGAACTACAGCCATCTGGAAACTCACCGTGGCTGGGATAACCTATAGAGCTTACTATTGTGACTAGCAGTTTGTGCTCACACTAGGATAGGAGCTCCGGAGGGTCTATCAAGAGTGCCTCAGTTCCTGCCACATGACCTTGAAATGGAGGGAGACCTCACAACACAGCATCTCATTTTCAAAACGAAGTATTTTGAGATTGTCAGTGAAGAATCTTGGATCTCTTATTAGCAAGCCACCGTTAACCAACGCCATCTCTGCTTGATTCTCATGATCAGGGTAAGTTCAAGGGCTGGCTGAAATCAGGGAAGAACAATAGACTTCATCACTCACTTGAAGAACTAACAAATTTGCAGTCATCTTTAAATACCAGACATATATAATAGAAAACTCTGTACTCCAGGAACGATTGAAGAAGAGAGAAGCATGGAGAAGAGAAGGAGAAAAAGAAAAGTAAAATTGGGTACTGCCATGTAAATATTGTACTACCATATATTGAGAGCAGATTGAATGTATATAATATAAACATCTTGGGGAGAACCACATGACACTGCTGATTAAATAGTGATTAAATAGTCCATTAAAATTATCTTGCTTTTTTCAAAATTTATAGGTACATCTGCTACTTACTATACATATGCTATACTTTTCTATTTAAATATCTGTTGGATCAATAACTTGTAGTTCTTTCCAAAAATCACTTATGATGACTTTCTTTCATAAGCAATTATAACTGAGCTAATGCTGATATTTAGTAAGTGACATGAAAATATGCTCAATAGCTGTAATATTTAGTATGCATAAAATTTATTAGAAGGCACCCTCTATTCTACTGCCTAAAATCTCATTGAAATATGAGAATTTTTTAAAAAATTAAATATTGCCTTTTATAACACAAATTTTGATTTCTTTTTAAATTCTATTTCTCATTTGTGAATCTTTGAATTAATGAGGAAATTAAAAATCAAGAAGGGTTTGTGTGCTGTGAGGATTTCTTGAATTGATTATATTCATGTTGGATGGGTCTGAGAAGATTAATTCTTTCTACAGAGTTGTCTGAGCAAAACCACTCTCTTGTGTTCCGTTCTGTGTGCTTACATCTCAAACCACACCTGAGTGGCTGTTGTGGCTCTAGATTTACATGAGTGCTGGAGGTTAATTTTTGTAACCCCGCTGGTTATTTATTCACTTGGAAGGGATGCCAATTTTTAAGTGGCTCAAATTCTTTCAAAGTTCTTTTCAATTCTATAGTATCATTAATATAATAGCAGCATGTTAACTAATAGTAAAGGTATACTCTGTAAAATAAGTAAAAAGAATATAGGTTGTGAGGAAATTTTCTAATTTTTTTCAGTTCAGAATACTAATTATTTTCTTTTCTTTTATCTTATTTTAAAGAGACAGGGATGGCAAGAGAGGCAGAGAAAGAAAGAATAATTTTTATTTATTTTTTCATGTGTCCCTCGTTGCTCTGAGACTTTGTTGTGTACGTGGTGCTGGGATTTGAACTCATGTACTTGCACGTGCCAGGCAAGCACCATAACCTCTGAGCCAATGCTTCACCCCCAGAATATTAATTCTTAAAGAATGACCTTATTGACCTCTGACAAATGAACAAAATCATTTAAAATAATGCAGGCTTGACTTTAGTTTGAGGTACTTCCTTGAGTGAAAGCCAAAAAAAGTGTTTTGACAGTCACCAAATATACTATGTTCTTACATGTCTTTATTATTTAAAATAATCAATTCTCTTTTCTCTCCTTTCTCTCTCTCTCTCTCTCTCTCTCTCTGTATGTGTGTGTGTATGGATTGTTTTATAGATGGTCAGATGCTTCCCTTTTAAATTGTCCTTCTGTATCCTCCACAGGGTTTGTAGCCTATATTAGTACCTAATAGCAACTCAGTCTGTTAGTGTTGTAAATCATTCAGAAGAACTCCTAATGTTAAACTATCAGTGCTATTTGGCACAAAAAAGTGCTATTTTCTAAAATAGAAGAAAATTCAATTTTATAACTCTTATTACTGGCTGTGAGCAGTGAAAAACTCAATTTAACTAGGATTATGAAAATAAAATGCCTGTGGTTTACCTCAGTTTATACATAGGGCAAAATATCTCAGGTAATAAACTTGGGTTTGACAGATACAGCATGCCACACAACAGGATGGGATGATCCATCACCCTGTTCACAATGCTTTAGAGGGCCTGAAATTCTAAATGCACTTGAGTGAACTCTAAAATGCTTCTCAGTACATACCTATTACCCCTCTTTCCTCTTAAAAATATAATCCCCCTTGCTATGTATATATGCGTGTATATACACACATATATATGCATATATATTATATGAAAGTGTGTATGTGTATAAATATATATAATATACTTTTATGTATATATACTTTTAAAAATTAGAAGAGTCACTGCAACAACATATTCCTATTTATCTTCATCTTTCATGGACAGATTCAACACCTCAACTGTTTTCTATTCACAAAACTTTGAATCTTTAATATGTATTTTTTGAAATTTATTTCTTCCATTTTTCAATTTAACTCTAGTTGTTATCTAACTTATATGATTTTTTTAAGAGAGAAGGGACAGTGAGAGAGATAGAAAGAGAGAACCAATCTTATTTAGTTTTTCACATGGCCTTTGTTGCTCTGACTCTTAGTTGTGTATGTGGTGCTGGGGCTCGAACCCACATTCTCATGCATGCCAGGCAAGTGGATGACCATTGAGCCACAGCTCCAGCCCCCAACTTATACTGTTTTTAAAGTGTATGGGTATGCCAAAATGTTATTTTAAGTGATAGTATGAATTAGATTGCTAGATGAAACAAAGCAACCAGTTAAATTTGACCTAGTGTCTCGTCAAATAAATGGAAAGAAAATATTTAAGCTATAATTTCAGTAAAGATATAAAAAACTAACTGGTAAAAAAAACCCTTGTTAATACACAATGATGATGATTAATCAAATTATTTTATGTATAGAGAATCTATACATAAAATCTACATATTCTTTAATATTAAGGACATTTTCAGCTGCATAGAAACATCTTAGCTTTCAAAATTTTGCTTTTTACCTGGCAGATAATTATCTAGTGTGAAAGGGTTTACACTATGTAAATTTGCAGCCAGCTCTGATTACCCTAACTTAGTGACCACATAGAAAAATTTAATTTTTAGTACTAATTTTTATCTCAAAAACATCAAACACACACACATACACACAAACACACAAAAGTAAATCCTCTATATAATCATGTCCTCTGAAAAAACAAATTGGTAACTATTTTTAGGTGCATACACAATTCAATAGCCCTGGCATCCTTGATGGTAAGACATCAAAAACATTTGATATTCTAAGTTTGCAAAGAAGATTCAATCACTTTTTAGTATATTTATTATATAGCACCAGCTAGTATGTTGAATTTGGCTACAATTGTGTTGTGCATTGATGCATTTGATCAAATTAATCAAATAAGGAATTTTATGGCATTCTAACATTGGTGTTGTTTAAAATGTTATCTAATGTTCTCTCTATATAAACGTTCCCTATATATAAAATTCTTTCTATATAAAATGTTATCTAAATTCATATTTTCATTCACTATACAATTACAATGACTTCTTTCCCTAAATCTAGTTTTCAGCTCATCCACAGATTTTGCTTAGCCTGAACTGAATTGAACTAGACTTGTTTGCGCAGGTAGTTGTCCTAGGGCAATCTAAGAAGAGTGTATGAAATGTCAATTGGACATTTCAGCAAGATTGTGTATGTCTAACAGGCAGTGACCAAAGGAACTCAGTTCAGTGCTCCTGAGGGTTCACTAAAGAGAAGAAGTAATGTTACAGTCTTAGCTCTGAAGGGTTTTCAAGCAGCAAGTAGAAAGATGGAGTTCTGAGAGAGCACACCCATACCAGAATTAATAAGACTAAAACAGAGGAATATACAGAAAATAAATTAGTTATTTCCCTTTCAGGTTTCTCAGACCAGCTGTCATAAACAAAAGCTGTCTAGCCTGTAAGTGTCATTTGAATGGAGTTAGCAAAGGAAGATGAAAATGGGACATGTGATACCCAGCTAGAGTGGAAACTTTTGGATCCCTGCTCATGGAAACCCTTGGAAAGTGAACCTCCAGCTTCTATGGGCTTCTCTCTTAAGGAATGGAATCCACAGTCATCTTCAGAGTCTTTATTATGTACCTTTGTATTGCTAGAATCACTTCTCCCATAGAAGAAAGTGCCTGGGAGCTGAAGTCTCCAGGATACATCCAGTAGCAATGTGGTACTGGTACCATAGTTTGAAGGTCTTGTGACAAACTGAAAGGTAACATGCACTCCAGAGAGCCTTGTTTGGTTTCTTGTTCCTAATGTGTCAGGCCTTCCCACTCACTGGTTTCTCCTAAAACTCCTACTCCTAATATTCTCTCAGGAAAACAGACTACATCACTTGCCAAGCAATCAAGCCTATACCAGCAATTCCACTGGACTTGGTCATAATCTAATGAAAAATGTTAATGATTCACGCTGCAGATCAGATTCACCATGAAGTTATGGTTTCTGTCAGGTGTGGGAAAGTGTTTCTTAAAATATAGTCTGAGAATCACCTGCATCAAAGTCTTCTAGGATGCTGATTAACATGCAGGTGCTTACACCTTCCATGGAACCACTGAATCAAGTTATTGATGCTGAGACATGGAATCAGCATCTTTAAAGAAAGTCTCTAGGTGACGCTTATGCACATAGAAATATTTAATCTAAGTTATGTATGAAAAGGTTTATTTCCTAGCTTCCAGATGGTTGGAGCTGCTATTTGTGGTGTAGTCTAGACTGGCTATAGCAGAGAAACCAGACAAATCTAATGTGATCTGAAAGTATACACACTGTCTGCCAGGAATGAGCCAATTTCTTAGAGATAATGGGCATATTTGAGATTCTTTAAGGGATGAGGTATCCAAAATCTAGATGGGTTAAGTGATTTATCCAATAGCATGAAAAGTCTACTTTTAGATGGAACAAAGTCACGAATATACCAATTCTTAAACCTTTGTGTTTCTCTTTATTCATGTTACCTCTCTTTCATATTACATCTCCTGAATTAAAGCAAATTATAATAAAAACACCTACTACTTCCACAGATTTTGCAGATGGGCATCAATTTTGCCTATGGATATTTGTCTATGAAATTATGAACACCTATTTGAGTGATAAAAATATGATTTGTTTCATGCATATAACTTGACTTTCCCTTTTAATGTAGTTAAATCTGTCATATAAGGTTGATTCTAGTGAATGTAAAAGCTAGACATAGGGAAACTGTATTGGGAAGATTTTCATATGTATATGGCTTCAACTACAATACTTAAAATGTTTAACAACTTAAATAAGCAGCAGAATGGATAAAATATAACATACATTTATTTATATGTCAAACTCTTCATATCATTAAAAAGCAAGTGCTAAATAAATTTTCACATATTTAACAATATTGTTATCACGTGAATAGAACCCAAATATCTATATGATTGTGTATATGACCACATTCCAATGACAAACACAAGGATTATCTGCTAGTTTTGATTCAATGATTTGATTTTTTTTGCATAATAAGTACTGAGAGTGTGGTCTTAAATGTGCATATTATTTATTTTGTATCTCAATTTAAGAAAAAAAATCAAAAAATAATAAAAATTTATTTTTTTCTTATTGCTTTTGCAAAACATATCTTAGGAAAAATTAAGTGGTAAATAGTTTAACTTTATCCTCATAATACAGTTATAATTTTAGTTAAGGTTAAATTAGTGTAAATAATATTTATGATAGTTTTAGAAGAGTTTTACTCATTTAAAAGGCTATATTCTTTTTTCAAATAGAGAAATACAAGTATTTTTTTCTGTGTTACTCTTTGTGATTCTTTTGAGTTTGTTCTTTCAATAGTCACTGAGCTGGTGTATGAAATGGTCACATTTAAAATTAATTCATGGGTTTTTGTTTCACATAGTTAAGGTACCTCACTGGAAAGTCCCTTATTGGGAGGGCATTGCTTTTGTGCTTATGGTATTTTAATGTCAACAGCGGCAAATCACACACTAACTGCAAAACATATCTATTAAATATCATATTTTTACACCTGAAATGTAATCCAGAAGCTATAGCGTATGTTAAGAAACTGTCTACGTACTTCTGAAAAGATGCAGCATAGTCTGATATACATTTATGAGGGTATGTCGCTATGCAAAGTCTCATCAGGAAATGAGTGACCACTGAACTATAGGATAGCAATTGCCAATCTATACAAATTTGCTAGTTTTGAATTGATGGTTTAATCTCTCATTGATATGCATAATAAGGACTGAGAGTGTGGTCTCTCAGCCATTTCATCGGCTGCAGTGTTTATTTTTCTATATAGTCTTATAACTGTTAGTGCCAACGATAGGACTTTTATTTTTGTTTATACTTTGCAAATAGTTCATTGTCTAACATCAAATTCACTTTAGGTCCTAAGGTTTATGTTCAACCGTAAAGAAGGAAATAAAGATGAGGGCTTATTAGTATACATGCTTCCTGCTCTCCAGCTTTTCTTTTTAGTTATTCATCTTTATTTTGAATGTATACATACTTTGTACCTGTATGTTTATTATTTATAAATACAAATAATTTTAACTACTTGTTTTAAAAGTCACAACAAGCATTAAAATTACTTTTGACACCTAATTTTAATGTTAAATCCAGAGAGTCTCCTAACAATTATTTTGAGGGATTTTCTGAGTCCATTCTTTGCAGCTGTAACAGAACACCTGAAGCTAAGTAATTTATAAATGATGGAAATTTATTTTCACTCTTCTGGAGGCTGAGAATTCCAAAATTAAGAGGTCAATATCTGGAGATGGCTTTCTGGTTGTGTAATCTCACTAAAGAAGCTGGGAAGCCAAGAGAGGACAGGAGTGATCAGTATTTACGTTTCTATAATGGCATCAATCGAACCCATGAAGATGCTTGTTGACTAGTCATCTCTTAAGACTGTTATAATGACAATTAAATTCCATCAGGAGTTTTAAAGGGGACAAACATTCAAACCACAGCATTGATAAAATGCCATTTTGGTATAATAGAAAGATTTAACACTGATGAAA
Source organism: Aplodontia rufa (assembly GCA_004027875.1). NCBI lineage: Eukaryota > Metazoa > Chordata > Mammalia > Rodentia > Aplodontiidae > Aplodontia > Aplodontia rufa. The sequence goes on along the minus strand of PVKS010005556.1, from coordinate 29,603 downwards.
GTCTGGTTGAGGTTAAAGCTCTGTAATTGACATATGAGGACTGTGGAATATCGTGTCATCTTCCTCCCTTGATTTCTTCTCTTAAGATAATACTGATGACACTACATATGATAGACAGGTTAGAGCCCCAGATGCCAATGCACCAAATCCAGCACTTGTGAAATATAATCTTTAATAACAAACAAAGCTTTATAAATTCAATTAAGATTTCAGACCTTAAATAGGGAGTTTAACCTGGATTGTTTAGGAGGGCACAATATAATCAAATTATATCTGTAAAGCTGAAGAGGAAAACAGAAGTGTTGGAGAGAGGCGGTAATGGAAAAGACAGTAGATATAAAAGAGACTTGACACACCATCACTGTTTTGAAGCAAGTAGAAGGAGACAGCATGCCAACCAATGCAGGTAGCCCCCAAAATCCAGAAAGCTGATAATGAAAGCCATTAAGGACATGTGGACTTCAGTCCTCTAACTAAAAGGATCTGAATTCTGTCAACAAGTAAATAGCAAGGAGACATGCTCTCCCCTGAGTCTCCAGAAAGAAACAAAGCTTTCCGACAGCCTGCAAATTCTAAAATAATATGTTTGTGTTGTATTAAGCCACTAAAGTTTTGCTTATTAACAGTAGCAATGAAAAAAACCTAATACATTTGGAGCAAATATTATCTCTATCCAAAAATAATTTTCAAAATTCCATGTATGATTTCATACCATAAACATTTGTTAAGGTCTCACTGGGCACTGTGAGTGTGCTGGCTATAAAAAGATAAGATACCATCCCTGGTAAAGATAAGAGCCAATAATTTAGCAAAAGAGATACATACAAACAAATGTGTTCTAAGAGGTTGTGGTGTTAGAAATAGTGTGGGCATAAAGGTGGAGGGTTAGTTTATATAGTTATGTAATATCCTGTATTTTTGATTCTCAATGAAAAGAAACTTTAAATTTTATTGTATTTATTTATTTTTTAAAGAGAGAGGGATAGTGAGAGAGAGAGAGAGAGAGGGAGAGAGAGAAAGAGAGGAGAATCAATTTTATTTAGTTTTTCATATGGCTTTCGTTTCTCCGAGACTTGGTTGTGTATGTGGTGCTGGGGTTTGAACTCGCATCCTTGCACATGCCAGGCAAGCACTGAAACTGCTGAGTCACCGCTCCAGCCCCAAAACTTTAAATTTTAAGTAAAGTAGAATTTTTTCTAGTTTTCTCTGTATAACTGAATATAAATGTGATTGAATGTGTTCTAGTTTGAATGCGAGGTATCCCCCTAATCTCACGTGTGACAATTTGGGAAGGTTAAGGTGAAATGATTGTTTTATAAAAGCCTAATCCCATCCTATAATGGATTAACTGTAGGCTGACGGGGTGTGACTGGGGTGGTGGGTCATGGGGGGGGTGCCTTTGGGTATATGTTCTGTATCTGGTATGGAGTTTCTCTGCTGTCTGCTCTGCTTCCGATGGGAAGCTTTGAGCTCCCTGTTCCGTGGGGCCATGCTGCCTCCATGCTGTCCAGCCTCACCTCCATCCCAGAGGAATGGCGCTGGCTTCCCATGGACTAAACCCACTGAAACTGTGAGCCTTTAAAATAAAGTTTTCCTCCTAAAATTATTCTTGTCAGATCCTTGGGTCACAGAAGCAAAAAGCTGACTACAACAGCACAAGAAATTATTTTATGAAAAACACCTTTGGGTATTAGATAATGTCCCATACTTAATCAATAAAAGTAATTTTACTACTTTCCACTTCTAAGCTATAAAGAATTTTGGATTCTTGATTTCAAATGATTAAAGATAATATGCCCATTCTGGTTGGGTCTTCAAAGTTGAGGTTTCGGCTGTCATTGTGATTAGGTGAAAATGAATATATTACTACAGAATAGACTTGCCGTATGCACGCAGAATCACATATTCTTGTTCTTATGATGGCCAATTTTATGTTTCAACTTGGATAGGCTGTGGTACTCAGATGTTTGGTCAAACACCATTCTATATGTTAATGTGAAGATACTTTTTAAGATATGATTGGCATTTAAGTTAGTAGACTGAATAAAGGAGATTAATCTCTATAATGTGGTTCGATTCCATTCAATTAATTGAACGATTTAGAAGACTATAAGTGTTTTCTCCTGAGGGAGAAAACCCAGCAATTCTGCCTCCAGACTGCCTTTAGACTCAGCTTGCAACATCAGGACTTTTCCCCAGGTCTCATGTCTCCTAGCCTGCATTGAAAGCTGCAGACATGCCAGTTGGCACTATTACGTGAACCAACTCTTTAATGCAAAATATCTTTTTCTATATATGTGCATTTATGTCTGTATATATGTATATGCTTGCTATTATACACACACACATATACATATATACATTCTGTTGTTTCTGTTTTGTTGGAGAACCCTCATACAATTCTTATCATTGATGATAGGCTGTTCCGTAAAAGAAAGTCAACCTTCTGTTATCTTCATAAATGACACATCTTTTTGAAATTAATATAATATTTTCTGTATAGAACTCTACACAAGTAGAATAAGAAAATGAATTTTCTTCTCAATAACATACACAGTGTGTCAAAATTAAAACTCATCCACCAGTTGTAATAGATAACTATTAAAGTAATTCAGAAATGCACATATTATTCTTTTCTTCAGTATATACACTAGGTCATAATTCCCTCCATGTGAATTGTGAGAATAAAACACATTAAAATTATTAATGATGGAGTGAAATATAATTTACCACAACAAATAAAATATTGATTATTATGGACCATATATTTCATTTCTGAAATTCTTATTGTATCAATTTATTATCAGAAATCATGTCATTTGTTTAGCATTCACTATGAATGTTATGCTTATGAAACCTACCTCTTGTTTAATTTATAAAACATACTCATAAGCTAGATGTTATTTTCCTATTTCTAAACTAGAAATCTAGTTTTTAGAAAGAGCACATGGTTATATTGTTAGTTTAGAAGGGGTGAAAATTTCTGATGTTGCTAGAAGTGAAATAGGGAGCCTACTAAATTCTTAATTGATTTGCATTCAAAAATTTCTTTGTCAAGCAAAGAAAAGTATAAGATGAATAATGATAAGGGAGAATCAGTGTCTCCATCAATTCCTGGCTTTGGGCTAGTTTACAGATCTAGAACCCAATGAATGAACTATCAGCCAGTTCCTGTTGAGCAAGGACTCTCACATTATCAAAAATGTATACAATTAATTCAGCTTCTTTCACAAAAAGACTGATAGGCTTTTAATAGGTTTACTATAAATTAAAGAAAAGCAAATAATGAGTCATTTTGAAGATTACCGGAACCTGGGTCTGAACTATCTCTAACATCGGGAGATCAAAACCATCATGTGGCTCTCCAGCCAGAGCAGGTTAGGGCATCAATGGTGTTTAGCTCTGATCCTCCTTGCAATGGTCCCAGTCGGTCCCTGAAACCACTCTGTGATTATTTCCCTATTTTCAAAGGGAAATAATTTTCCCTGTGAAATATTTTCACTTGCATAATGCAAGTGCTTAACACACAGTCACTAGGGAATCCACATATTGGTGTGTCATGAAGGATATTATGAGCAGAAAGACCAAGAGAAGCTACTAGATTGTTTCTACCTAGGAAAATAGTAAACTGAAATCAATATTACATTCCTGGAGAGACTTCAGAGATTAGTACCACTAATCAGGATTTATCTATTCAGCTAATGCAGAGTACAGATAGATTTTGAAGAATGACAGGGGATTTTCAAGTTTAACCTGGTAGTGACTCCAACTGCAGCTATTATACCAGGTGTGGTTTTGCTGCTTGAGCAAATTAACACATCCCATGATACCTGGTATGAAGCTATTGATTTGGTAAATGCCTTTTTCTCCATCCCTGTCCATAAGGACCATAAGAAGCAGTTTGCTTTTAGCTGGCAAGGTCAGTACTCACCTTCATTTTCTTACCTCAGCGGAATATCAACATTCCAGCCCTGTGCATAATTTAGTTTGCAGAGATCTTGATTGCTCTTCTCTTCCACAAGATTCCACATTTCTCATTCTTTGATGATATAATATCGTGTGAAACTAATGATTGAGAAATAGGAACTACTATAAACTCATTGATATGACATTTGAATATCAGAAAGTGTTATAAGTCTGACAAAACTTCCAGTGTCTGCTAAGGTAAGGATATGTTTTCGTATTTGGCCTCTTCATTTTTGCCCAAAAAGTGATGCACATATCTAATTAGCCTCTTTGTCAACATTTCGGTGTGGGACTCTGGGCCATTTACTGAATGACTCAAAAAGCTGCTAGTTTCTACTGGGACCCAGATTTAAAGAAGGTTGTGCAACAGATCACAGCTTTGAATGGTTCTCCGCTTGGAACATGGTAGACCCAGTGATACTTAAAATGTCAGTGTGAGTTAAGGTTGCTATTTTTAGTCTTTGGTAAGCCCCCATTGGAGAATCGTAGCACAGACCCTCAAGATTTTGCAGCGAATCCCTCCCAATCTTTGCAAATATTTAGATACTTCCTCTCCTTTTGAGAAATAGCTCCTGAACTACTACTGGATCTAAGTAGAGACTGAACACTTAACCATAGACCACTAAGTTAACATATAAGCTGCTCATTTTGAACTTTTGTTATCTGGATCACTAAACCATAAAATTTGGCTTACTTTATAGCACTTTATTTTCAAATGGAAGTTATATACATGTGATAGTGTCTGACCAGGCACTGAAGGCACAAGTAAATTCTGTGAAGAATTTTCCCCATTACTTATGGTCTTCACCTCTGCTGTACTCTTCCCTGTCTCCCAGTATCTGATGAGGTGATCACTGGGATCAGTTGAAGGAAGAGAGGGATGGACCTTTATTCATAGATGGTGGTGTATGATATGCAGCTACCACTTAAAAGAGATGACTGCAACATGAAATCCCTTTTCTGGGACATCCCTGACAGAAATTAGTGAAGGAATAAACCTTCAGTGGGTGTAGCTTTGAGTAGTAACTCTAGATATTCATTTTACTTAGAGTGAAACAACAGCCAGATGTATTATAATATACTGATTGGTGAGTTGTGATCAATGATTTGACTTGACGGCCAGAACTTGGAAAGAAAATTCATGACAAGGAAATTTAGGGAGAAGAATGTGGATAGACCTTTCTGGAAGAAAAATGTGCAGACACATGTGTCGCATTTAAATGCCCTCTAAGAGTTGACCTCAACAGAGGAGGCTTTTAATGATAGTGCCGGATGACTTGTTTTGATACCAGTCACCTTCTTTCCCTAGTCATCTTTGTCATTACCCATTGTGCTCATGAACAGAGAGGAGCAAGGGTGGAAGAGAGGGAGGTTCTATATGAGCCCAGTAACATGGACTTCTACTCACCAAGGCAGACCTGACTATGGCCACCAATGAGTTCCCAACATGTCAGTAGCAGAGTCCATAACCAAATCCCCAATATGGCACTATTTAGTGGATGACCAGCCAGCTGCTTAATAGCAGGTTGATTACCTTGGTCCAGTTCCACCATGGAGGAAGCAACATTTTATACTTACTGGAATAGACACTCTGGATATGATCTTCTTCCTTTGTACACAATATTTCTGCCAAGAATACCATTCAGGGACTTACAGAATGTCTTATTCACTGCCATGGTATTCTACACAGCACTGCCTCTGATCAAAGAACTCACTTTGCAGTAAAAGAACAGCAGCAGTAGGCCCATGATCATGACATTCACAGCTCTTACCATGCTCCCTGACAACCTGAAGAAGCTGGGCTTGATAGAAAGGTGGAATGTCCTTTTGAAGACTCTGTGACAGTATCGTCTAAGTGGAAATACTTTGCAGGACTGGCGCAAGCTATCCAGAAGGCTGCATATGCTCTGAATCAGCACTCAGCATAAGACATTATTTCTTCCAGATCAAAATTCATGGGTCCAGAAATTAGGCGGTGAAAAAGAGAGTGGTACCACTTACAATTATCCTTACTCATCCAGAAATAAAACTTTTGTTTTTCAGTATCAGGCTAACAGCTGTTTCCCTTGGAGGATCCTAACCAATACAGCTGCAGACATGTTTTACCTGGCTCAGTGTTCAGTCATATTTAATAATCTCTATGAAAGCACATTCTCCAGGATGGAATATAAGAATTTAGTAGGAGTAGATCTTTCTGCATATTGATCTCCTTAAAATCCCATTTTTGGTCTGGTTTTATATCATGTTTTTAAAAGGTGGCTATGAATTTTAAATAATAAAGCCATGAGCAACCTGTAAAAATTTAGTAGCAGTTTGGTGAATAGTAAACCCTTCATGAGTGGTATATATATATTTTCACTTAAAATGATTATTTGGATAAATTTGTCATACTTTTGTGAGAGTACAATTAACAAAAATCTGGAAATGTTACTAATTTATTGCATTTACCTAATCTTTTATTAAAATGGGCACACAATATTCTAAATAAAGTGGAAATAAAGGCCAACTGATATATTTTTTTAAAATCAGAAATATTTAAAAATGAAGACTCATGCTAGGAGTGGTGGCACATACCTATAATCATAGCAGTTCAGGAGGCTGAGGCAGGAGGGTCACAATCTCAAAGCTAGCCTCAGCAACTAGCAAGACCCTAAAAAACTTAGCACGACTCTGTCTCAAAACAACAACAAATATATATATATTCAGATATATATATATATATATATATATATATATATATATCTGAATATGTGGTTCAGTTGTTGAGCACCCTGGGTTCAACCTCCTGTATCCAAAAAAAAAAAAAAAAACCCCACAAAAGACTCCTTTCTTGGAATGAACAAGCATCATGCATTTTGCTTTCTTCTCATAAATCTTTTATTTTATTTTTATTTATTAACATTCTTAAAAGTGTGGTTTTATTTGTCACAGTAAAGCTGGTTTTCTTTTTCTGTTCCTTCTCCTTTCTTCATTTACTTCTTGTAAGTCTTCAACTGCCAACTGAAGTCAGTTCTTTGTAAAGCACTTCACCAATTCCTCAGTCCAAAAGTATGTTACGTCCTATTCACATATGCAATTTATCCGTACTTCACAGTACTACAGTTTACACTTACTCCTTGTTTGCAGCAATTTGTTAATGAGTGTTTCCTCAAAGTTTGTTGAAATCCCTGAAGGTAGGAACATGACAACTTTTTATACTATTTTATCCCCAGTGTTTGACAGACAGACTACAGAAGGACTTCAATTAATGAACAAATGAAAAGCTTGTTATATTATACTCATAAATTTGCATGTGTTCCTTAGACTTTGAGCTCCCAGTTGCAGGACTTTTGTATTTTTGTATTTTTATAAAGAAAGAATTCAGCAAAGGAGACACAAAATAAGAGTAATGAAGAAAGAATTTTTATTTTTTAAAGAGAGAGAGGGACAATGAGAGAGAGAGAGAGAGAGAGATTCAGTTTTATTTAGTTTTTCACGTGGCTTTCATTACTCCAACACATTGTTGTGTACATTGGGCTGGAGTTTGAACCTGGGTCCTTGCTCATGCCAGGCAAGCATGTCAACAGCTGAGCCACCCTCCAGCCCTGAAGAAAGAATTTTTTAAAGAAAAGGAAAATGAATAAATATCCCTATCCATTTATTCCATTTGTGCTCAATATCAACAGAAGAGAACTGAAAACTTTTTTTTAAAAAAAGACAATTGCAATTTACAAATAGTTATAAAATTTGTGAGAACAATGAGGTCTGTTCTTCTGGACTTATCAAGAGTACTAATTATTATCTGAAGGAAACTAAGCAAATACTTAATAATAAAAAAGGTTAAGACATATAAAAAAGTGTGTCTTCATTTAATTTTAAATCCATTGCGTAAAGTACAAAATGAATATGAATGAATGATTCAGATATTTGTTGTGCCATTGTTTATTTGAAAACCTGCAATGGATAAAAATTACAGTTTTGAGTTCAGCTACCAACAGTTAAAGAACTACTAATATTTGTAAGTCATCATAAATAAGATGTAATCAAACATTGACTTATTACTTATTCGAAAACTGTCTGGTTGAGTTTTCTATAAATACAAGGACTTGAAAATAGAGATTATGAAAACAAAATAAAAAGGATTTAGAAATAGGTAAGTAATGTGTATCATTTACAATGCTCAAGAGAAAAAAGTAGTATATTAAGTTTAATACATAAAAAAGGGGTTTTAGGAGAAGCAACAATTTATAGAGGGTAAAAGCCATTCTGTAAAACAGTTATTCATTGATAAAAATGTTGTCAATTGGCTCGAAATTACAGTAAAGGCTGATGTTAATCAGGTTTGTTGTTTATCTGTGTCAATTTTTACTTAAATGGTTAATTTAGCTACAAATCTTTTTTGCCTTTTGTTTTGCTTTGATGTGTGTAGTTTGGGGTGTTTTATTTTCAAGTGTAATATAACAATAACATGTGAAGAGTATAACTTTAAAGACTCATATTTTCATTTAGATTTACAGAAAACTATATATTGTACTTAGGATTCTTTAGTGCTCTAATTCAAAGTATTTGTAGAAAAACTGTCCAGAAGACATTAGTCTGATTTTGAAATTCTTAATTTCCAAACATTTTGGTAATTTTATTGTGCATAACCTCTTATAGTTCAGGTCATTTTTATAGATGCCAAATTCAGGAAAATTGAATATCTAAAGTGAACAGTAGAATAACATAGCTATATTTTTCCTTAGCTAGGAAGCATTAGCAATGAAATGTCTTTCCTTATAAAATCTCTCATTAATATCTTAAAGTAAATGTTTGGGTTTATGTTACAAAACTTGATTTTCTTTCTATTAAAAATAAATCTATATATTCAACTTATAAATTCTAGAATTTTGAATTAGATTAAGTTTGCTGAATAAAAGTACAATTAAATAAAAGTTTTATGATGGTATTTTCTGTAATGTCAAGATCATCTTAAGCCTGAAGACAGCAAGCATAGAAAACCTCCCTAAGCTTGGTAGTTAAGCCGTGATAAAGTGTTACATTTTTTTTTCTCATAATGAGGTACATTAACATAATTTGACAATGCAATTCTATATTCCTGATAAAGATATGAAAATATTGAATTTTTCAAATATGTCTACATATACCTAAGTAGTTTTCCTTCATTTGAACCTCATTCTTTATTGAGATCTATTTTATCACTGGTATATTCTCAATATCAAGATACAAAGTATTCATCCTCATGCCGCCAAAGAAGCTGAATTCTGAAGTGAGGCTATAATGCTTCAGAACTTATATTTTAGATACTGCACTAGTAGATGAGAGTTTTATAAGAAATAAACAAAATGCAAATGGATGAAAATGGAGAGAAAATCATACCTGTACAGTTTCTCTTAATGCTTCCATTTGGTTGCTTACTTTCCACACTTCACTATTTTTATGGGATCACAAGTCCATAGAAAATTTCATATGCAGGAAATTACTCTTGTCCTTTGAAAGTTAAATGGGGTCCAACATGGAACTAAGAAGGAATGAAACAAACAAACAAACCAAGAGCAACCAAACTGCATATGAATTAACCAAAGATATTAAATAAGAAAAATGTATTTAAATGTAAAATTCACAATTTTCTCATCATTCTGTTGACAAAAATGAATTTGGATTTTCTTCAATTAAATACTACCCCTTTGCAGATTCCTATTCAAATTCCTATGTATAAACCCTTCCTCTCTCCTGAAACTCTTGAGAAAGACACAAAATCAGATGTAACATCTGTTCAAATATGCTTCTATAAATTCATTGCTACTCTGGATTATCTTACAATGTCACTGAGTCATATGCATTTTGAAAGCCAAGAAGTTATCCAAACTTCCAGACAAGGTAGCCCTGTCATCAGGTTTAGAGATTATATGGAGTTTAGGGCCAAAACTACAAGCAGAAATAGAACTAAATTGTGTCTGGCTTTTGTATAATCCCTAGAAATATGGTATGATTTATAAATTTTTAACAATTTTACACTCTAATCTCATAAATATCTGTTATGTTTTAGCAAGACTGAATTATACACTAATATATACACACACATTAAAATACTAATCTGAGAGAGAAATATATTTTCATTTTACAATCTCTACAAGTTGCAACTACTGACTTTGGATTGATTGTGCTATTAGGAGAAGTCAAACAAAGATTATTACATTTATTCCAATTTAAACTTTTTCTTCATTTTCCAATAATTGCACTTCAGAAGCTTCAAGTTGTACTTTGGAATTGTAAGAACCTTGGGGAAATTAGCTAGTTTTGTACTAATAAATTAATGATAGTGTTGAAATAACCTTTTTCCAAGATAATATGGAAGGCTGTTGCAATGTTCTACTTTCTCAAGTATAATACATGTTTTGAGTTGGCCTGGAATAAAATATGTATATTTTGCTTGCAGAAAAAACATCATTAATTTAAATTTTATGAATGGCTTTCCATTATGTAACTTACCATAGCAAACATATTAGCAGGTTCTCCTTTTTCCCACTGGTTAAAATGATCATTTTCTAAAGCTTTCAGACACAACATGGCCCTGTATATACCTTGATTTTGGGTTTATAGCCTTCAGAACTATAAGAACATATTTAGATTGAGGGGACATATTTGTTGTTCTATGCTATCTAGCTTGCAGTACACTTTGACAACAGCTGTAGGAAGATAAACAAAGCTACTGGAATGAAAGAAATATACAAAGAAGGAGACAGATGCAAAAGATAATTGGAAGCATATAAAATACTTAAAGAACAGTAATCTTTATAGAAAAGAGAGTGGTTAATAAGTTTGTCTGTTGACATTACAAGTCTATGAGAGGGAACCTGCCTTCTAAAACCTTATCAAGGCTCAGAGAACTTTCTGTTTTGAGGACATTTTTCTTGATCTCATCCTCTTCTATTTAAATTTAACTTATGTCTGTGAAAGATTACAGAACACTTTTCCATAATGAAGACTTCGGTAAACTTCCCAATTCGTATTTCTTCTCCATCATTTACTTAGATTAATAAACATGGGAAAGTTAAGTAATATTCTGATGGAGCTGCTCTACTAGTTTGGGTTGCTATGATAAAGCAGCACAGACTGAAGGCTTATAAACAACAGAAATTTATTCTCACGATTTCAGAAGCTGGAAGCCTGAGATCAGGGTGCTAGAACACCCATGCTCTTTTAAGGAACTCTTTTAGTCAGTTTTTTTGTTTGTTTTTATTGTTTTTGTTTTGCTTGTATGCTTTTACTGCTATGACCAAAAGACCTGACAAGAACGAATTTTAGGAGGGAAAGTTTATTTGGCGCTCACGGTTTCAGAGGTCTCAGACTATAGACAGCTGGCTCCATTGCTTTGGGGTCAAGTAATGCAAAATATCATGGCAGAAGAGCATGGCAGAGAAAAGCAGCCCAGGACATGTCACCAGGAGGCAGAGACAGTGTTTCCTTCCCCAGAGACAAAATATGTACCCCCAGAACACACCCTCAATGAATCATCTCCTCCCGCCACACCCTGCTTGCCTACAGTTACCACCCAGTTAATCCCTATCAGGGAATTAATGCACTGATTGCTTAAAGACTTTCATAACCCAAATAGTTCACTTCTAAACTTTTTTGTTTTATCTCACACATGAACTCTTGGGGGACAGCTCATATCCAAATCTTAACAGGTACCCTTTCTGGGGAACAAACTGCTTCCTACATCCTCTCAGGCCAGGCAGAAGGTAAGTGAGCTGGGAAAGGGCTTTCTTTCAAAAAAGCACCAATCCCATTCATCAGATTCCTACACTCCCAATCAAATGATTTTCCAAAGATTTTGCCTTCTAATAACATCAGCCTGCATTTATGATTTCAATATAGGAATGGGAGGAGGTATAAATATTACATGAAACAAAGCTGCTTAGAAATTGGCACAAACTGGTGGACTGAAATAGCAAAAAATATTTCTTTGCAATCTGGAGGCTAGGAGTTAATGTTCAAGCTATGGCAGAGTTGCTTTCTTCTGAGGGTCTCTCTCCTTAGCTTGTAGATGTCTGTGATTTATTGGTATCTTCACATGATCTTTGTGGTTATCCATACCTTAATTTCATATTGTACAGATACCAGTCTTATTACCAAACTCTCTAAAATATTCAAATATAGTCATATGTTGAGATCCTGGGCATTAAAACTTAGTATATGAGTATTGGGGAGATATATAATTAATCCGTTATTATTACTAACTTCTTTTTCTCCACTTTTCTCATCCACAAAAAGTACATGCTTAGAATATTTATCCCCTAGACATTTTATAAGAATTAAATTAAATATACAAATAATCCTATACAACAATTCATGACAAATATTAATCACTAAATGCATGTTAGCTATTGTTTCAATTATTAATATGAGTAGATGTACTCACAAGATCTTGACTGATGTACCTCAGTCAATATCTATGTACTTCATCAAGATCTACATACAGTCTTTTTCCATCATGGCAACCTGTGGTAGTGCAGAACTAGGAATCTCTTGTAAATGTGGGACAGCAACGGTGGGAGAAGTGCCTTACCATGAGGTGGGTGAACAGAAAATTTCTCCTCAAAGTCATTACTATCCAAAGAAGAAAGTTTTAGTAACAGAGCCATAGACCAGTTGAACATTGTACCACACCAGCTACCTAGCCAGCAGGCAGGGAATTAGCCCCAGAGGGGAGGAACCTGCACACAATTAAATTAACTCAGGCACAGTGGTGAGCTCTCAGCAGAGCCTCCTTACCGGACCCTTGTGCTTCTGGACTGCAGTGGCAACAGCAGCGGCTCTGGGTCTGCTTTAATACACACAAATTAGAGACCCTAAATCTGATCATGTGAAGAAGTGGCGGATCCACCATCTTGAAACCTCCCTAAGGGTGGTATATAGGAAACTGCTCAATGAACAGTGCACACAAAACCACCAGCTGCACAGCAGATTAAGGAGCTCAGTTCAAGGAGCAACTCCAAATCCGCAGTGTTTTGACTGTCTGGTCTGGGGGCTGTGTGGGACTGTGGGACACTCTCTTCTGGTCCCACAGCTTGCATTTAGAGGTTTCCCGCAGACACCCTTACATGTCTGAACTGACTGTGGGAGGAGTCTGTAATCAGGACTCTGCTCAATTGGCCCTAATCAGCCATGGAGGACTGGGCTGCAGCTCAAATAGATACTGAGTGAAACTCTCAGACAGGGCAGTAGCTAGTGTCAGCCTCATGGACCTACAATCAACAGGGGCAGTCTTGACTCAGTGCCTTACTTTACTTTTAGACCCTGATTTCGGTGTACAGACATGATCCTATAGGTCCTGAGCTCTTCATGTGGAACTGGGCTTCCTAGTGTTTGCATATGAGACCGCACAAACACTGGTTTAGCTGGGCTGGTGTCTCTTTCATGCCTGCCTCCCCTTATTGGGGCTGTGACTGCTCCACACATCTTTTGGGGGCACTAGGGACCTCAAGACACCCAAGAGTGGGGCAAAAATGGTCCCAAGGGAGCTCAACTCAGGCCAACCACTCTCCTTGGAGCAATAAGAGTCCCTTACAGCTGCACCAGGATCCCCAAGACTCCCAGTGGCTCCTGGGTCCTCAGGTGAAGAGAGACAGGACTTTGGACAGGCAAACACTAAACTGCCCAAGAGTGCAACTCATGTGGCCCTAAAGTCTGTTCTCACAGGAAGCAGGGAATGTGGATGTTTGTAACTCCTCTACAGGAGAAAAATACTGGGAGGCCTCCTGGGAATCTTACTGTCAGCTGAGATCAACAAAACTCATTCCCTCCAACAAACTCAACTTGGAAGAGACTCCACTTAGAAGTAGCTATGAACACATCCCCCCACACTACATATTGACCTCAGTGTTAATAATTCAGAACCTTCCCAAATCATTTTTTTCATATTTTTTTTGCTGCTGTTGTTATTAAAATTGGTGTTCCTGGATGTATGTATTTTTGTTTGTTTGTTTATCTGTGTTGTTTTTTACTGTCACTGTGATTTCTTGTGTTTGACTGCTGTATCCATATCACTGGGAATTGACCTATGGATGCCTGCAAAATTGAGTTCAAAGAGGACAGACAAGAAATGATGCTTATCGTACGTGATCAGAACTTCCAAGTATTACTCGATGAGATGAGAAGAAATAACATGAGAGTAATTGGGATTGCAGAAAACATTGAACAACAAACAAGGTGCATTAAAAACCTTCTAAGTGAAATTGCCAAGGAAGATTTTCCCATATCAGAATTAATACAGAAAAATCAAATCTAAGATGCCTATAGGACACCAATCAGACCTAACCAAATGAGAAAATTACTGAGATACATCACCTTTAAAATGAATAACAGAGAAATGAAGAAGAGAATCCTAAAAGCAATTAGAGAAAACACAAAGTCGCATTCAGTGACACACCAATTCGAATTACTATGGATTTCTCAGATCAGACGATAAAGACCAGGAAAGCATGGAATGATATTTTTAAAACTTTGAAAGAAAAATATTTTCAATCAAAGATAAAATACCCTACAAAACTCTGCTCTAAATGTGACAGGGAAATTAAATTCTTCAATGAAAAATTCAAGGTAGCAAGATACGTGAACACAAAACCTGAACTAGAGAAAGTTCAAAGATATGTTTTGAAGTTGTGTTTTTGTTTCTAAAAGTCATTGTCACCTAGGGGCAGAGTAATACTAACCCAAAGGCTGGGAAATGTTCATTCTCAGAGAAAGTTATCAAAGTATGAATTAACATAAAATACTATATTATAGTTTTGTCTTCATATTCATCAGTATGAAGTAAAGAGTGGTACACTGGGCGTTTAGAAACAAATATTCACAACCTAAAAGATTCTTTGGAAGTTTTTTGCTAATTTAATCTACCCAGTAAGTGATTGATAGGTGAGAAGAAGGAGGAGAAGAAGGAGGAGGAAGATGATGATGATGATGATGAGAACAAGAAATTGAAGGAAGAGGGGAAGAGGAAGGAGAAAATATTAGCACATATGAGCAGGCAACTGGAGGTAACAAATGTTTCCATTTATGGTAGTAAAATAATAACATTTTAGATATAACAAGGAAATAATTTTCACAAGAAGGAAATAGTGTGGGACATATATCATATAAGAGTAAACAGCAGAGATTATGAAATTGATATGCAGAAGAAAGTTCTTAAGACAAGATTTATAAATAATTTTCTTATAAATGTTTGAAAAACTCACTAAGGTTATTATTTAAAATCAAATCAGAAGGGGGAAGGAAAAAGGGAGAATCATAAACCAAAATCAATATCCATGCATGCATGAGTTTATCGAGATGAACCTGAACCCACCTAATATGTATGACCATAGAGGTCTAATAAAAAATCAAATCAAATCAAATCAAATTAGAGTAGGTAGCTCAAGAAAAAATATAATGAGTTTCAAAGGGAGAGTCATGTAGGTATAAGTGGAGCTTATTTAACTAGGTAAGAAAGATTATTACAAAATAGATACACTATTATTTTGAATAATGCTAAGCTTTAGATTCATAAGCAAGATATTTTCACATTTTTTAAATATTGAAAAACATCAATTCTCTTACTATTTAAACATTGTTTGAAATTTTAACATCTTTACACATTGTGAGAGTTTTATAAGTTATGCTACTGTATCTTATAAGATGTATACTTCCTACAAGGACTTACATGTTAACTTTTTTCACATGTCTTGCACTGTTATCTTATTAATAGAACTGTACCTTGGCTCAGCTTACTTTCTTTTTTTCTGCAGAAGTTTAAAACCCAGATATATATATATATATATATATTTATATTTATATTTATATGCATATATATTTTATATGTGTGTATGTATATTTTTATATGTGTGTATGTATAATTTAATTAGAAGCTGGTTTGATTGTTCAACAAATAAATTTCTGAATTAAAAAAACCCAGTTAGTCAATCAAAATAATGACTATGCACTTAAGTAAGAAGTCACAAGGGATATAAATTCATAGTTATTTATAAATTCATTCAGTCATTCCCATCTTTCTCCATCTATTCTTTTGACAAATATTTAATCATGAACTTATTGTATTAGTATTGGGATATAGCAAAGAACAAAACATACAAAATTCTTAATGGAATTAAATATACTAGATAGATAACAATAATATAAACAAATAAAATATATAGTATTTCACATGATCAGTGTATATATGTGGAATCATGGAAGGAAAGGGTCAGTCATCAATGAATTCTCAGTAGCAATTGAAATGTGTCTTTTGGAAGAAGAAACATTTGTTGAAATACCACATTGTTGGAAATTGGAATGAAATAGAAATGAATTTTGACAAGGACAGAAATGGGGAAGAAAAACATTTACAGCTATTTATATGCCTATATCAACATTTATATATATGTCTGCATCCATATTTATAAATCAATATCATGTTTACTATGACTGCTGTAACAAATTTACACAACTTATTTGCTTAAAACAAGAAGGTTGTTCTTCTAGAGTTTTAGAGTTCACAGGTCTTACATCAGTGTCACTTGGACTGAAATCAACATAACTCCTCTTAAGTTAATCACATCTGCAAAGAACTGTTTAAATACAAGGCAATGGTAATGGATTTCAGTAAGCAAGGACCTAATATCTTTTTCTTTTTCAATGACCTAATATTTTTAGGGGAGAGTTTTCCAGTCAAAAGTCAGAGTAGCTTTTTGCCTTTATTTTTGTATCCTTGCCTGTGTTAGGAAGATGAATAAATTAGTATGCTGAAGAAGTTGTTAAGCTATTATGTTCAGTTTTTCTTTTGTTTGAATTTTATAAGCTGCTTGCTTACATTATATTCTTTCTGGTGCTTTTACTTTAAGAAAAATCTTTAAGTAAAATGGAAGAGGAACTCTTTAAAGTTTCTCAGAGTCAAACTCCATCATTTTAATAAAGTGAACAAAATTTTGAGTTTGTTAGTGAATAATCACAATGCTGGAAATGATGTCTTGTGCATAATAGGTGGTCAAGGTGTCTATTCCCAATGGTAAGAACAAATTTGGAGCTAAAACATGGAAGTGATTTACAAATTAAGTATACATGTAAGTAATTTCGTATAAAATATATATATAATTAGTTTCATATATTCTTTTACATTTATATATATAATAAATTATTAAGAAATCTCAAATAATTGTAGAAAGAAGAAAATAAAGTATGTGTTATAAATAGTAACAGGGATCACATTTTCTAAGTATATTAACAAAGATCAGTATGTCTTTTACGAGTCAAAGTAAGTTGGTAAAATGTAAATTATAATTTATGGGAAAGAATAGAAGTTACGTTATATTATTATTTTTTTGAAGGAGTAGGAGTTATTTAAGGCAGGAAATTAGAGTCTCTGCAATGTGGAAGGGTACCTGGAGGCAGGATCCTATCTATGTGTGCTAGGCTGGGATTTATATTTGTTTTGGGTGTGAGCATTGATTAAGATTTATGTAAAGCAGGCATTGAGAAAAGCACCAATATCATTGTCTAAAATCTATGTAAAACAGGCATTGAAACTGACAACCAAAATCATTGGTTAAAATCCATATAAAACAGGTAGCAAATCTTTCCTAGTTCCAATCTGTGTTCAGCCCCACTTTCAGTTTTCCCACCTGGACAAAGGAGTTGATCCCATAGGTGACTCTCACAGCCTTTTGCATTTGAAGGCCTTAACATGCCCATTAATCTCTCTCTATGGTTAGCTTGCAGGTGTGACTTAATGGGGCCCATTGTCCTGACCACCTACCCATCTACTATCTATCCTCATCTCACTCATTCCCCACTCTAAAGAAGTATCCTTATCTGACATCAGAAATAGGGGTGATGACCATTCTGACCACTTCTGGCTGATAAGGGGTGTTGAAAAGGGGATAGCAGTCAGGGACTCTTGCCCAGAGGCCTATCTAGAAGGGTCCCAGTGGAAGCAGGGCTTGGTTGTGGATTCCACATGTAATGGTATCTTGCTGGTCAGGGCAGCTCAGACATCCATGCTGGCAGTGGCAGGTGACTGTACAAGGCATTCATCAGGCAGGGAGCATGTTAAGAGAATACAGACAGTAAAACATTAATTTTGTAAACAGCACAAAAGCAATCAGTATTAGCCATTCCCTGAAAAGCATGAGAACAGTGACTTTAAATCTTGAGTGAGGGCCATTTATGACTTTGGAAACATTAGCAAAGTTGTTAGAAACATAATATTTAGCTTTTAAATTGTCTTAGGTATCACCAACCTCTAGTCTCATCTGATTCTGTAAAACAAGTTTATTTTTAGTGTTACTTCTGTCTGGTAGAGATATTTCCCTTGGCTGCATAACCTCCCAGTTGTTTGCTTGAGAGAACTAATAAGTACACACATCAAGTAATATTTAAAAAGAGCCATTTTTTCTCCTATATATCCATGTATGACTGAGCTTCATATACTTTCCTGCTGGGCATTTAAGACTAACTTGATCAAAACTGATATTGTTCTATCTATTGCTAAAAGTCTGCTGAGATTTACCAGGGTCATTCTTAAAGAACTTGTGAAAAACCTCTTGACTCTTCTACCAGTCATGCCATCTGCTAGGATGGATTACTGTCTTCTTGACCACATGTGGCTTCACTTGGAAGCATTTAGGACATTGCCCTTCAGTGATCATCTTCTTTGCAGAATTTGTACTTGTGGGCTTTCTGTTCTCTAGGGTCACTTGATTCCCCTGACAAGGAGGTCATGTTACCCAGAGTTGCGAAGTGTGTAGAGAAGTCCCATTGTCCCCCGAGTTTTGGATGACCAAACAGGGCAAGGCCAAAATACTATTTTCCTTAACCCTTTAATTAACATCTTAAATTTTGTTTCCTGGATTTGGTATTAAGCATTCAGCAAGGGGCTGGAGCAGTGGCTCAGTGGTTTCAGTGCTTGCCTGGCAAGCACGAAGACCTGGGTTCAAACCCCAGCACCACGTACACAACTAAGTGTAGAGCAACTAAGGCCATGTGAAAAACTAAATAAAGTTGTTTCTCTCTTTCTCTCTCTCACTGTCCCTCTCTCTTTAAAAAACAAAAACAAACAAAAAAACCCAAAACTAGTTTCACCAGTCTTAAAGTGGGGTACTGGGTTTTAATTTTAGTGTCTATACATTTTTATAGTAGCCCCTGGTATTTAACAACAGTAGAAGACCACATTAGATCTTATCTGTCCTGTAATTGAAGGCTTGTCTTAACTCAGTTTCTTCTGTTAATACTACTTCTGTAATACAATTATAAAGGAAAACACATAAAAAAAGTGAAATTACAAAGAGAAACAGGATTAGTGATCACCAAAGGCTAATGTATAAATGTAACTTATTAATGATAAAGCCTCTATGCATCCAAAGCAAAGAAATGTAAACCAGGTTTAAAATGAACAATGTTTAAAAATCAGCACTTGTTGGTTAACTTGCCTAATTTAAATTTACATAAGTTTTCATTTTATAAATTTTATAACACATAGACAAATCTTAAAAATTTAATTCTCAGATGTATATGTATCTTTAGTCACACATGTCTAGAATGTCAACAATGATATCCTGAAATAACAATTGCTTCTTTAACCAGTTATAGAACTATCATTTAAGACTTTAAAACAGGTAGTTTCCCTAATAACACTTGGCATGAGAAGTCATCTTGATAGGCATACCAATGTTTTAATAAACCCTGTTGTTAAGGAATTAGACTTTGTCTTATTAATATATATTTCCCAGTTGCTGATTCTTTCCTAAATCTACATTTTGAAACAATCATTATGAAACTTCCAAATTTTTTCATATATTTTAATAAGGTGAAATACTTTGTTTCATAACCCTAAGTATACAGTACATTATATACTTATAGAAGCACTTGAACTACATGCAGCTAGTAACATCAAACATAATTAAAATTTTAACATACTATTTCATAATTCAATTTAAATCATGCATTTTTTCCCACAATGAAGTCCTATTTGGGAAGTTTTTATACTTTTTGGATTATACTAAAATCAAAATACCTATATTGTCAGATCAACATTTCACCCCATGAAAAGGAGAACTGCAAAATCATGTACAACAGCACTGAATCCACGAGCTATCATTTCAGACAGGTACTATAATTGTATCAGGAACATGAACAAAGGAGTAGAGTGTTAGAGAGAATTGAGGTACTCAAAACATATATTGTTCTCACTAATCAAATTTCAAAACAACAGACTTTACAAGAGTGCTCTAAAAAGACAATCCTTTTTAGTTTTGAATTTATGGAAGCTACAAATTTTAACAAAGACTTGTTGACATGATGCTGTAAAGGGCCAATCACTTATGCTGGTTGAAAACAAAAGATTTTTGAGGATTTTTAAGCTATGAATCCTAGGTATAAAATTCCTTCTAAAAAGCATGTTAATTGAATAGCACTTGTTAATTAAAATATTTAGCTTAGCACAGAAAGGTCAGTGCTCTCGTTATGTGTGCCATTTGTAAATGAGAACTATGTTTAGTATTGCAATGAACAGTACACTGAATGGAGAGGAAATTAGCTACTAAACAGCACTGAGAAATAGTTGCCCTATATTGTATTTTCAGTACTTTAAAATTTGGCTGGTATAATTTTCAAATGAAATAGGAGTAATGCTTAACTTCAATAATGACACTATTTTCCCTTGATCCAGATCTTCTCCAGAGTTTAGAGCATAAAGTGGTGTTGAATTTTATAAAAGGCCTTTTCTGCATCAATTGAGATGATTATATGATTTTTGTTTTTAATTCTGTTTATGTGATGAATTAAATTTATTGATTTGTGTATGTTGAACCAGCCTTGTTTTCCTGGAATGAAGCCCACTTGATCATGATGTATTATCTTTATAATGTGCTTTTGTATCCAATTAGCTAAAATTTTATTAAGGATTTTTGCATCTATGTTCATCAGGGAAATTGACCTGTAGCTTTCCTTTCATGACATATCTTTGTTGGATTTTGGTATCAGTGTAATATTTGCTTCATAAAAAGTGTTTGGGAGTGTTCCCACTCTATCAATTTCATGGAAGAGGATCCGTGTTAGTTCTTCTGTGAAGACTTGGTAGAATTCTGCCGTATATCCTTCCGGACCTGGGCTTTTCTTTTTTGGAAGAGCTTTGATTGCAGTTTTGATTTCACTGTCTGTGATAGGTTGGTTTCGATTTTCAATGTCCTCCTGTGTTAGTGAGGGCATGTTGTACATGTCCAAGTACCTGTCAATGACCTCCAGATTATCAAACTTGGCAGAGTATAAATTTTCAAAATAGGTTCTGATAATCTTCTGGATTTTGTTTGAGTCTTTGGTGATTTCACCATTTTCATCTTTGATTTTGTTGATTTGCTTCAGTGAGGTTGGCAAGGGGTCTGTCAATCATTTATTTTTTCAAAGAACCAACTCTTTGTTTTGTTAACAATTTGAATTTTTTTTTGTTCTCAATTTCATTGATTTCAGCTCTGATTTTATTTATTTCCTGTCTTCTATTACCGTTGGGATTGGATTGTTCCTCTTTTTGCAGGCATTTGAGCTGTAGCATAAGGCTATTTATCTGGGCTCTTTCTAGATTTTTGATGTATGCACTCAGTGCTATAAATTTACCTCTTACGAATGCCTTCATACTGTCCCAGAGGTTTTGGTATGTTGTTTCCTCATTCTCATTCAATTTCAAGAACTTCTTGATTTCTATTCTCATTGTTTCTTTTATCCATCCTTCGTTTAAGAGGGAATTATTCAATTTCCAAGTATTTGAGTAGTTTCTGTTGTTTCTCTAATTGTTGATTGCTAAGATCATAGCATTGTGGTCTGAGAGAATACATGGAATTATATCCTCTTTTTTGTATTTGTTAAGATCACCTCAGTGAACTAGGATGTGGTCTATTTTAGAAAAGGATCCATGAGCTGCTGAGAAGAAGCTAAATTCAGCTGCCTTAAGATGGAATATTCTGTAGATGTCTGTTAAGCCATATTGATTAATAGAGTTGTTCAGATTGGAGATGTCTTTATTGATTTTTTGTTTTGATGATCTGTCTAGTGTTGATAGTGGTGTATTGAAGTCCCCCAGAATTATTGTGTTGAGATCAATGAGGGGATTAATGTCCTTAAGTAATTTTCCATATATTTGGGGGGTTGTAATTGGGGCCATAAATGTTAATTATCATTATGTCTTCTTGGTGAACTGTCTTTTTAGTATGATAAAGTGTCCATTTATGACAGACCCATAGCCAACATTATCCTCAATGGAGAAAAACTGAAAACATTTCCACTGAATTCAGGAGCAGGACAAGACTGTCTGCTTTCCCCACTCTTGTTCAATATAGTCCTTGAAACCCTTGCCAGAGCTATCAGGCAAGACAAGGAAATCAAAGGAATTCATACAGGAAAAGAAGAAATTAAGTTATCTTTATTTGCTGATGACATGAGTCTATATCAATACAACCCAATAAGCTTGACCAGAAAACTTCTAGAGCTTATGGGCAATTTCAGCAGAGTGGCTAGTTATAAGTTCAACACCAGTAAGTCGCTAGCTTTCCTTTACTCCAGCAACAAATATGCAGAAGAAGAAATCTGGAAATCTCTCCCATTCACCATCTCCTCCAAAAAAATGAAATACTTGGGTATCAACCTTATGAAGGATATTAAGGACCTCTACAACAAAAATTATCAAAAGAAATTACAGAAGACCTGAGTAGATGGAAAAACATTCCATGCTCATGGTTAGACAGAATAAATATATTAAAAATGTCCATTCTACCCAAAGCCCTATACAGATTTAATGCAATTCCCATCAAGATACCAATGTCATTCTTTATGGATATAGAAAAAGCAATTCTAAAGTTTGTTTGGAATAACAGAAGACCCAGATTAGCCGAAGCATTACTCTACAGGAAGGAAGAAGTAGGAGGTATCACAATCCCTGACCTGAAATTATACTACAGGGCAGTAGTAGCAAAAAGAGCATGGTATTGGTATCAAAACAGAACTGAAGACTAATGGAAAGATTCTGAGACAAACCCCCATATCTTTAACTATTTGATATTTGATAAAGGGGGGCAAAAACATAGTGTGGAAGAAAGCCTGTTCAACAAATGGTGTTGGACAAATTGGACCGCCATGTGTAGATAAATGAAGTTGGATCCTTACCTTTCACCCTGCACAAAAATTAAATCAAAGTGGTTCAAAGACCTGAATATTAAGCCAACAACTTTAAATGTACTAGAAAAAGAAGTAGGTTCAACACTATAGGACATATTGGTGGTGCCTTCTTTAACAAAGCTCCCATGGTTCAAGCAGTAAAGTCAAGAATAAATGAATGAGATGCAATTAAACTTAAAAGCTTTTGCACAGCTAAAGAATTAGTCAAGAGCATCAAGAAAGAACCTACAGAAAGTGAGAAAATCTTTGCCTGCTACACCTCAGACAGAGGGCTAATATCTGGAATATACAAAGAACTAAAAAAACTAAACACCAAAACCACAAATAATCCAATTAACAAATGGTCTAAGGATCTAAAATGAAACTTCTCATCAGAGGAAGTTCAGAAAGCCCATAAATATATAAGAAAATGCTCTACATCATTAGCAATAAGAGAAATGCAGATCAAAACTTCATTGGAATTTCACCTCACTCCTGTTAGAGTGGCAAAATTGAAGAATATGAACAACAACAGATGCTGGAGGGACTGTGGGAAAAGAGGAACACCGTCACACTGCTGGTGGGACTCAAACTGGTTCAGCCACTCTGGAAAGCAGTATGGAGACTCCTCAAAAAATTAGGGCTGGAACCGCCTTATGACCCAGCTATCCCATTTCTGGGTATTTTCCCAAAAGAGTTAGAATCAGCATACTATACAGATATGGCTTCATTAATGTTTATAGCAGATCAATTTACTATAGCTAGACTATGGAACCAACCCAGATGCCCCTTGCTCGACGGGTGAATACAAAATCTTTGGTACATGTATACAGTGGAACACTATTCGGCTATTAGAGAAAATGATATTATGTCTTTTGTGGCCAAATGGATGGAGATGGAAAATATTATGATAAGTAAATTATCCCAATCTCAGAGACAAGGGCCGAATGTTTTCTCTCATTTTTGGAAGCTAGAATATATCTAGAAACAATATGTTAGATGGCTAAGCTAATAATAACCTCAAAATATATGAATTTTTACACAAACTGGGGGATCATTGTCTAGGATACATGGAGGTGTAGGGAGAGGGGTATGGTGGGGGAGGGATTAGGAAGGATATCTAGGAGACTGGAGGGAGGGAATATGAGGGAATCATCTCAGGAGATCTCTGACCTTCATGAGATGTCCATTTAACACAGGATTCTTCTGGGTGAATCATGGAATCACAGGGAATCCAAGGGGGCATCCATGACATGGCATCAGCCTTGGCTAACTATGTAAATATACATTTATTCTTGATTATTTGATAATGATTCCCTCTCAATTGTAAGTCTGTATTCATCTAATAAAAAAAAGAGTGACACTATTTACTTTTGAATCATAGTTCATATTTTAATTTTGTGTGTCTATGTGTTAAACATAATGCCAAAAAGCCATCAGAATCAGAATCTTCTCCTGATGATTCAGTTTTGTCTGCATACAAGCCAGTTCTACTATCCCTAATAATGAGGAAGTGGAATTGAATTCAGATTTTGTTGGTGTCCAAGTGCTAATACATTTTCAGCAAATAGCCAAATGCTCTTTAACAATCTGCCTTTTGTTGGTACTTTACCAATCTTTTCACCTCAAATCTTTTCACTAGTTTAGCAAAATGACACTGCCAAGTCACTGATGGCTTGAGTGTATTACAAATAAAAAAATCCATTTTCTGCCTTCTATTCCTTGACTATGAGTACTATATGGCACTCTCAACTATTTCAATCTTTTTGAAAAATTTTTGTTCAAATTCTTGATGCCTTTCCTTGAGCAACCACACCTTATTTGGCCATATCATTCTTCTTTCAGTTAAGGCACCTAGACCAATGAAATTAATCCTGCTTAGGTCTTGCTGACTTCTAAATGATCTTGCATCCTGATCTCTCTTCTCCAACAAAGGCAAAATCAAAGATCTCCCTGGGTCTTAACAGAACATAATTGTGTGCAAAGTATCTATTCATAATTACCATTTCCCAAATAGAGTATTAATTCATTTTTCTGGTTTTCTAGACTCTAAATCTCCCATGTCTATAGAAGGAATTACCATCAACACAGGTACTCAAGCCAACAGTCTAGCAGTATTTCTTGAATCTTTTCTTCTAGCACCTACTTGAACAGTACCTCAGCAATTTCTGTTCATCCTGACCTCTGAGTATATTCTGAATATATACACTTTCCTTCTCCAGCATGGCTTAACTCAACCAAGTATCCTCTTTAATTTGAAGCACTAAAATACTTCATTATTTAGTTTCCTCACATTGTTTCACATAGCAGCCACAGTGATAATTTTAGAAAGTAGATCAAATTTGCATTAGTGTGGTTCTCATCAGAAGCAGACTGTAGACAAAGAATCAGGTGTGAGAGTCTTATTTAGGAAGCAAAGCAATATATGAATTGGGAATGGGGAAGTAAAAGAAGGAAAATAGTCTATAAAGGCTATTTTGTCCAGCTAGAAATCTCCATGACTTATTAAAATTTAATCCCCTAAAGAAACCAAGTAATGACTCATTCTCGTTTTCTGTCTCATCAGAAGTGTGAAGCAGCTGAGGTATATGTATCTGCCCATGTATGAGCACTCCCTTTCTCTCTCTTTCTCTCTCTCTCTCTCTCTCTCTCACACACACACACACACACACATACACACAAGCAGCAGTCATTTCCCGAGGACTACCTTAGCAATATAAATTGCCAGCACGTTTGTTGACTAGTGTGAGGGCCAACCAGGCTTTCAAAGCTTCAGAGAATGCCCCACGTGAAGAGATGCAGATGCTGGACACTGGAAGTCTTCCTAGAACTATTTAAGTGGTCAGGTGTGATGGAAATGAGGAGGGCACATAAGCTATTATTTTTCCATCTAAAAACACTACAAAATATTTTGTATTTCACTTAGGAAAAAGTTCTAGCTCCATACCATAGTTTAATGGTGGGCGTGTTGGTCTTCTGTTAGCCGAGGCTGCTAAGTGTAAGACTTTACTGAGGCAAATTTTCTGCACTTGCTCTTCTGCCAGACCTTTACCTGGAACGTTCTCATCACCTACAGTATTTGACCAGTGAAGCATCTCCAAGCCACCCTGAGGAACTGGAGTAATTGATAATATCAGATTATCATATACCCTTTTTATTCTGTTTACATTTTCTACGTATTTTAATCAATAATTTTGTCTCCCTCATGAAAACCTAGGCTTCATGAAAAAGAAAATCTAATTTATCACGATATCACTGACATTTCGAACAATGCCGTGTACGTAGTAGCTGCTCTAAAAAGTTATGAGGTAGCTCTTTTGGTTATTTAAGTCAACTTACAACCTGTGTTAGCTACTAGTTGTTTCTTTTTAATAGACATTATTCAGGGTCATTTCCAAATATGACTTTTAGATTCAGAACTTAATTAAAACCTTGTTCGGTGTTTTGCCATGGAAAGCATACCTCATCAAGCTGTGTAACCACAATAAGAGCTGTTTTATGTAGTAGCCTTGTGATTGAATTAGCTCTTTTTTGGAATTTCCTTCTTACTCTGTAACAGGGATAACAATACCTATAATTTGGAAATTTCCTGAAGAGTAAATATGATATATATAAAATGGTGTAATGTTTAATCTGAATCATCAACATGATTAGATTAAGATATGCCTTATATTAAGAGATGCCTAAGACTGAATCTTCTGGGTGTGTCAATAAGGGTGTTTCTAAGAATGATTGGCATGCAGGATAGCAAATTGAAGCCAAAACCCACCCTAAGTTTGGGCAGCACTGTTTAATAGCTTGGAGGCTTGGATGGAATGAAAGCTGGAAGTACAAGGAAGCAGCAGTAGATGCATGTTTCTTCTGCAGATTCTCCCCAGTGATTCCTGCAAGGAGTTTCCAGGTTTTTGGTCCAGACTGGGAAAACATAGTTGATCCCTTTTTTCTGAGGCTCCAGCATCCTGGACTGTGCAGCTACTGGTTCCTCCAGCTCTCCAGCCTGCAGTCTGCAATTGTGGGACTATCCAGAATCTGGTTGTGTAAGTCAGTCTAACGAATCTCTTCTTGGAAACATATATATATATATATATATATATATATATATATATATATATATATATTCTGTTGACTCTGTTCCTCTATAGAACCCTGACTAATACAACTGGCATATAGAAGTTGTTTCCAATACTATTGGTATTTTTGTCTCTCTCTTACTGTCATTAATTATCTGACTTCAGAAAAAACTTTTCATTCTAGATGATTTATAGATCAAAATATGCATAGAATATGAGAAATTCTTTAACTGATATTCAAAGGAAAAAGAAAAAGCCAACCACTTATTAATCATTCCATAGTGGCATGAAAGAGTTATAAAGTAGATGCAAATTTCAAATTTTCAGAAATAAAATTGTCAAATGAATTTTTATTTTTAGTTTTTCAAATTAATTAGTTTTTTCCTTTTTACCAGTAGTTGAGGGCATGCAGGTCCTCCTACAGTATGTTATATTAAGATCTACTCAATCTGGTAATCAAATTATGCCAAATTTTGCAATGGTCCATTTTACATTAAAACATCATAATTAAATACCACTTGCATTATACATAGAGTGCTTTTTCATGCCAACACATTGCAAAAAGTTAGAAAGAAAATATTTGTTCAGGGGGAGATAATTTAGTAGGAAACAAACATGAAATAATATTTTAATTCATAAAATAATCTTTAAATTCAAGTATAATTAACCTTATAAAATTTGTCTCATCTACTTATTAAATATTTCCATGGCTTCTATTCTTGGAGTTTCTTACAACCTTGTTAGCAGTTAAGAAGGCACGATGCATTGAAATAAAAAATAGTCAGATACTACTAGCAGTCACTTTCAATCCCTGTTGATTTGCCTCAAAGAACAGCTTGCAGATTTCATTCTACAGTCTAGCTCATGCTAATTTTCAGAGATTTATCTCTTTCTGATCCTCTGAAAACTTTTTCTGTTATGCTTTTATTTTTTAATCACTGAAATTTACTTTGGCTATCTAGATTTTAATAATAAGGCTCATGAACATACACTTCACAAGATCACTATTTGTAGTATTTCAGTAATTCTGAAAAGTAGATATTATTATTAACTATGTGTTAGAGTCTCTGGGCCTGGAGTGGTTGCTCAATGGTTACAGTGCTTGCCTGGCAGGCACGAGGACCTGGGTTCAAACCCCAGCACCATGCACACAACTAAGTGTTGGTGAAGCAAAGACCAAATGGAAAAATAAATAAAATCAATTCTTTTTTTCTCTTTCTCTCTCTCACTTTTTCCCTCTCTCTTTAAAATTAAAAAAAAAAAAAACTATGCAGCCCACATTTAGCAAGTTAAAAAAAATAGAATATCTGGGCTCAGCCAGGGAAGAGTGTGCACAAGCAGGGCCAGCTTCATGCACATCCAATCTGGGCTGTTGTATGGGGCCCGGTTCTAGAACAGGCTTGAGCTTAGTTTAATGCTTTTTTGATAACGTTTCAGGGACAGATGAAACAGACATCTGAGGAAATGTAGGAAGCCGTTTTTATTTAAAGCTGCACACCTTGATCCAGGGGACTTAGGTGTTGCAAATACTGGACCCCAAACTTGGAAATTCTTACAGTTTTATATTCACTGTCAGTGGGAGGTTACAAGAAATTTAATTAATTTCTTTCTTTTTTTTTAATTTTGATAAGCCAGACAACAGTTTCACAAGATTTCACCAAAGAGAGCAGGAATAACATCTGTACAAGGTGTTCTCTCACTCTCTGGGGTGAGAGCTCATCCCATAACTCAATCTTTAGTAAGATAAGCACAGCACAGAGCTCTTCAGCCCTAGAGGAAGTTACAAATCACAGTCAACCTCTGTGCAAATCTTGCAGACAACCTGGCAAAGATTTTGCTGACAGGAGTCAGTTGAGCTAGTTTAAAAAGTTACATGGTCACCATAAGTAGGGGCAAGGTTCTGAAACCCCTTTCACGGGCGCTTTCAACATTGCCCTGAAATTCCTAGTAACTTTGAACTTCTGTGAATTGTGGTGGGATGATGCACTGCAGCAGAGGAGATAAACACACTCTATATCCACTGCTTTCTTTGTCACGCCACTTGCATTTAGTAGTTCTGAAGTTCCACCAGCACCTTAGAACTCTGGTGGACCCAGGATTCTTTCTTTTTTTTACTAGAAGTATATAGAGATACAGTTGAGGGGGAAACATTATCAAAACAGTAGCAATCAATGTATATAAACTTTGTTATCCAGGGGTAATGCCAAAACATGGATGACCACCTTGGGTTTCACCTGTTGCAGTTTCCCCCAGAAGAACGCATGCGTTAAATGGATATCTTGTGGAGGAATGACAGCGGCTTCTGGGATGGTTCCCCCATCTTCCCAATCTCCAGACTCCTATGAGTTTTTCATATACCCTCCCCCTTCCCCATCCCCCTCCCTACACCTCCAAGTATCCTAGAGAGCCATC